>OMNW01013052.1:9952-63129 GCA_900303245.1 Selene dorsalis | reverse complement strand
AGTAGAGAGAGAGTCTGTTGCTGTGTAATCGGGGGGAATAGCAAACACTAAATGTGGAATGGCAATCTCAAGGGGATGTTGTGTATCAAGCAATGCTCATGGACTGCGTCGAGCTCATAGACTTTCTCTGCAGCTCCAGCGGTCGAGGCAGGGAGGGACGTGATTCTCTCTGCAAAGGAGGTCACAGCGTGGTCAAAGCTGTGTCTGGCTGTTATTTCTGACCACATTACAAAATATGTCCCAGTGCAGTAAGTAGCAACTAAAAATCCACCAGAATAGCTCACACAAATGCTCCAGCTGTGAAAATATGTAAACAGCCCGTGGCATTTTGAATGCAGACTTGTATCACTCAGTTTTCACATGTACAAATAGAATAATGTGATGCTCATTATCTGGCACTTTGAAGCAAGAAATTATTATTATTATTAGCAGGTCAGAGTGAGACAGACTTGAAAGAACTGTGAATGTAAGTAAAAGAAAAATGATATGTCTTTGTACTTGAGGCTTACCCAGAAATATGTTCATCACATTTCCTTAGATCCTCCTGCTTTTTCTCTTTTTTCCCTATAAGAGAAATTCACTAAAAGAATATGGAATAAGCCTTAATTGCAACATATATTATATATGTGGGAATCTAGTTTTAGACTTTAATGACCATACTGTAGAGGTCACTGGATTTTTCAAGATTCTTTTTTAATGCCCAATCTTTGATATTTGAGTATTTTTGTATAATTTGAACGGATACTTTCTTCACCAGAGTACACATTACTTTGCTGTTTTCCTCCCAAAATATAAATAACTCCTCTTAGAAGTCAACTCTTAATTTAGCCTCAGAGCTCCTTGAAACATCAGGCCGGCACTTTTCAGTCGACAAGCCTGGAATCTTCTCGGTTTCTTGTGGCTTTGCGTGTTTGAGGGAATAAATAGCAACGCCCATATTTATGTCTGCTCCAGCTCAGCCTGCACACTGAGCTGTCCTGGAAAAGTCCATGTGACCTGGAGCTGAGGAGGTGCTGCCACTTCCTCATCCTGTTGTATGTTAAAACGGAAGGACTACGGACAGGCAGTGTGTGATTTATACCATTGTCCAGTTAAAATGCAGTCAGCACACAGCGATAATGTGTTGTCTAAGGGAACATCACTTTTAGTCCTGTGGGCCAGTCCTGCTTCACAACATTCACAAGCTTGTTAGAAAGTTGAAAAAGGCAAACACACAAATTCCTACAATGTGTGCATGTGCACTATTTCAAGCCACCGTAATATGTGTCAGACTATTTTAAACCATACTGTCGGTAAGTCAGTTCACCACTTTCCATCTGACTGTAAAATATCTGCAGATCCTGGATGAATCACCTCTTTGCTGACAAACATTCATGGTTACTATGGAGATCCCCTGACTTTTTCTCCAGCACCACCAGCAGGTCAGAGTTGTCTGATTGGCACAAAATCTTTATACAGACATCCCCAGTCTCCTGACGACAGAGCATGCTGACTCTTGATCCAGTGGGTCTTTTTCCTAGTGCCGCTGTGAGGTTAACATTTGTGGTTTTGTGGTGAAAAGTCTTGTGAAGTGTTGTGACGGATTCCAGTGAAATCTGGTAAATACTCCTGTCAAGGTGAATTATAGTAACACTAGTGTCATCATCAAGTCTGATTTTCTGTACTTCCGTTCCCAGACTCAGTTGCTTTTTGTGTTGGAGCTGGAGAATTTGGCACATTTAAAAATTTTCCCTGTGACATTGCCTGTGATATACATTAATGAATTTTTTTGTGCTGTTATGTAAGATTTCCTTAGAGTTGTCAGCACAGTTGCTGCAAAATGTCTGTACAGTTTACTAGGTGTCAAAGAAATAGTTTATCCTGGACAACCAACGCCCTGGCCAAGAGTAGGAATTAGAATAATTAGAGTATTTATTCTAGGGATTTTGTGTGTGCACGTTTGTTCTTGTGTGGGTTTACCTGGCAAATTCTGTAGATGATAAGGGCTGAGACAAGCATGTGTTCCTGCGCTTTAGGCCCTCTACCTCCCACCAGGTGCTGTGAAAAAAAAACATTATTCATTATGTCATCAACAGGATACAAAAAGGTAGCGTTGTATGAATGTGCTATATCAATTTGTGACCACACGTCTACACAAGCCTACTGCAAAAAAAAGATCAAACACAAACTGCATAGATGTATCATGCATTCGTTTACATAGAAATAAAAAAATAAAAATAAAAAAATCGAAGTCTGAGCGACACTGGTTAGTTTGTATGTTTCTCTCATCCGCCTTGCTTTCATGTTACTCCGTGACTTTGATTCATAAAACTGCAGGAAATTACATCCATGTGACAATTATGAGAAATGAGGGCGTTAGGGTTAGAAAAGGACCTCATTCAAATTCACAGTGCTCCCGTTTGTTCTTCGCCAGATAGAATCCTTCTGGTGCCAATAACACGGGAGCAATGAGATTTCAATAATTGAAAGATAGAGAACATGGGGATAATACATCTCTCTTTCGCATACAATTCATTATGGGTACCTCAGGGGAGTGGAGGTGTTATTCAGAGGGATCATTATGTAATTGAACTGCTGGTCTTACCGAAGCAGCTCACATAGTATAGCTGGAAATAGTTTTTTGTTCTATGTGTCATACTTTTTCCATTCTTCCCTGCCCCCGCACATCTCTGTCTTTCTGTCCCTCCCACTCACATTTTACCAGATACATGTTGTAAAATATTAGCTAAGGTTTTGGCAAATGTCTTCCTCTAGATCTCCGATGAAGTGGTCATTTGCTCTTTTTTATGTTATTTTTCACATTTTAATAATACTGATCCATCTCTATTTTGCAATGTTTCACACTAGAGGCAACACAGCTCTCAAACCTCATATAAAATACACATTTTTAGCTTGTTAATATCAAATATACTTGAGGTTATTTGCAAACAGGTGGATTTTGTGTGTCCTCATGGAAATATTCAGTATATTTGTGTCTTTTACTGCCTTTTTTTTTTTTTTTTTTTTTTGGGAAAGCTCAGTTAACTGATATGCAAACACACACCCACCCACACCCACACACACAAACATGTACTTGCCCTGTAAGTGTCATAACCTTTTTGTTTACTGGCATAGCCATGTTTTTCTCTGCTACATCAGTGGGATGTATGCACAGGAAGCGTCCAGTCGAATAGTTATTAGGCTGTTATGGCTGTATTTTGGATGTATTGTGTTTATGCATCCTCATATCCCTAGTCATGAATACCCCCGCATCCATAAATAAACAGATTTTGCAGAATATAACCATGGAAACAGAATTTAGACAAAATGCAGAAACTAAAGGTGAATAGGCCCAGGTGGTTCAAATGCTTCACGTCTTTGTTTGCGTTGGTATTTTTTACCCATCATTTGTGTGTCTCTTTAATCATTTCATGAAGTCCACCTGCTTGAAATCAGTTGGAATATTCATCGTCACATAAAGGTGATGATTATTGTGGAGGTGAGTGTCTGGCCTTCACACTGACAACAGTTGGTATCAGCCTGACCTTTTAAGAAGTGGCTTTATTGATAATTACAATGCCCCAGGACACTTGTCTCACCACCATGCAGTGAAAGGTCGATAAATTATCACCGTGCCACAGGATTAATACAGTATCCACGGAGACCACCACTTCACCATCAGTTCAGTTCAGTTTTATTTGTATAGCGCCAAATCATAGCACACGTTGTCTCTGGGGTAAGGTAAAGCCCTCCGATGTGTGGAATGATAAGAGTTGTGATCTTGTGTGTCTGGATGTTGTCGTTGCTGTTTAGAGGCAGTAACATCTTCAGTACATGTTTCATGATAAAACACTGCCGCAGACTGTGAGGAAATATTGAACCCATGAATCATTTATGATATTCACACAAGGATATTAATGAGGTTTGTTGGTCTCCAGCAGGAGCAGAGGAAGCCAAGCAGCCGTCGACGTGGAGAGTGAGAACACAGGGCGGGTGGAGAAGTGAAAGGAGAAGGTAGAGACACCAGCCCGGTTATTTACCTGTCTGAGAGAGCGCTGCATCATGGGGAAACAGAACAGCAAGCTGCGGCCCGAGGTCCTGAACGACCTGAGGGAAAACACAGAGTTCACTGACCACGAGCTGCAGGAGTGGTACCGCGGCTTCCTCAAGGACTGTCCCACCGGCCACCTGACCGTGGAGGAGTTCAAGAAGATCTATGCCAACTTCTTCCCCTACGGGGACGCCTCAAAGTTTGCCGAGCACGTCTTTCGCACCTTCGACACCAACGGCGATGCCACCATCGACTTCAGGGAGTTCATCATCGCCCTGAGCGTCACGTCTCGTGGCGGGCTAGAGCAAAAGCTGCGCTGGGCTTTCAGCATGTACGACCTGGACGGAAACGGCTACATCAGCCGTGCAGAGATGCTGGAGATAGTTCAGGTGAGGACAAACTGTGTGACTCATCATATGGGATAGAGGATGTGTGCTGTATATACCAGTCACTTCTCCAGTTTGGATTAGCCTTAATCAGCCTCCTCTCTGAAATATATTATTAAATAAACTTCTATTAAAAGCAGTACTTAATAATCTTAATTTACATCGGAGGAATTCACATTCAAACATTTTTGTTAGTTTTCATCACAATTTTACTTCTGTAGTAAAAAGATGAACTCAAATTTTATTTCTCATATTTCTAATCTACAGTTAAACTAGAAACAAAGCAGGAAATCATCACAACTGAACAGCTGGAGGATTTTTTTTGGTGTGAAAATGATATGCAAAACATATTTCTTGCATCTAAGCACACTGTGTAATAGCTTTCTAAGCTTAGTGTTCATCCGCAGGTCTGAATTCATGAGATATTTTCACCTCACTTCATGGATGCAGGCTGCCCTTGCTGTTTTTTTCCTTATCACTGTGGCTATATTTGCTCTTCCAATATGGTGAGCTGGGCAGCCAGCAGGGCTCCATATCAATATTGGTTCAGTCCATTGTGTTTGTGGATACAAATGAATGTGGAAAAAAAAAGCACCACTGCTTTTGTCACTGTAGCCTGCTTTTTTTCAGCAAAAACATCCTGCTGTCATCAAATCTATCAAAGACCAGAAATGTTTAAAAAGACCGAAATAGAGCCATTATGACCATACGTTAGAAATACTGCCACAGTGAGAGGAGCTGTAGTTGCCAGAGCACCATCATCATTCACGCAGTGCATGTAACAAAAATGTCAGAGTAGGGAGTGTGAGGAGAGGGGTTACTCTTCTTCTATGACAAGTAAAAGCTTCACACATATAAACAGGAAAATGAATCATCCTTTGTAGGCAATTTACAAGATGGTGTCATCTGTGATGAAGATGCCTGAGGATGAATCGACACCGGAGAAAAGGACAGATAAAATCTTCAGACAGATGGACATCGACAATGATGGTAACAACAGTGTTTCATTCTTCTTCATGTGCATGTTTTTGTGGGACTCTGACAGGAAACAAATACATGGACCAGAAGGGCTTTTTATAGATACATAATGATCGTGCTGCTCCTCCATGACTGCAACGCTTGTAAAACTAAAGTAAACTTATATTGCTCGGTCATTCAGTTTAACTGGTTAAGGCGTGTGCTACACGATAATAGATGGTGCACTAGAGAACCCACTCTACACCCATGTGATGTATGTGAGTCTTTCTGTAACGAATGTATTCACATGCCACATCTCGATAGGATATTTAGAGCATGAGGCAGCAGCAGGAAACCTCAGTTTGTTTTGAAGCAGAAGGTTCAGAACATCTGGAGGTCAAAGTGTTTGTCTCGGGCTCGAGTTTTATGACATCACATGGTGCCACAGACCAGGCCTTCGGCTACAGCTGCAGCAGAGGGTTAATCCACTAAAAGTCAGTTAACCCCTCTTCCTAAAGTGATTGAAGCAGAGGCTGAATGACAGAAAGTTGCTGTTACTCAAATTGTAGCCCACTGTCACTGTGGTAAATCACTCAAAACTTAGATTAAAGCCAGGGGACGATTTGCTGCTAGTGTTGGCTTAATTTTAGTGCTTTTTACTCACAATTTAAGACACAATGTCAATGTAAAATGTGAAACAATGAAATAGTGCAAGGATCCATTTTGATAGGGATATCAAATTTATACAAGTAATCAACCTGCCAGTACTCAAGTGCTGCTCATTTCATGTTTAATACTTATTAAAATGTAATTATTTGAATATTGTAAAATGTAAAATGCTCTTTAAAGCGTAGTCCAACAAACCTGCAGAGTGTAATTATGTATAAATAATAAGCTTTTTGAAAACATCAAGTTTTTATTATTTTTGTATATATTTATGTCATTTTAGTTGTCGTGAATCAATTAAGAATTCCTGAATTACATGCAAATAGCACAACAGCATCACCTACTGGTTGATGTGACTAGACAACAGAGAATCCCTACATCATTCAGTCATTACAAGTTTATGGTAAAATGTTTCGTACCTTACCTGGTAGTTTGCTCCTGGACAGCAGTGATTACAGAAGCTTTTCTTCTCTGACTTTGCTGCTGTGTCACATGTTGAGCTGCTGGTGACCGGGATTCTTTCCTCTTGGTCTCTGCTCCACAGGTAGATTGTCTTTGGAGGAGTTCATTAAAGGTGCCAAGAGTGATCCATCCATTGTCAGGTTGCTGCAGTCGGATCAGGGAGCCTCTCGTCAGTTCTGAGGACAGAGACAATAACACACACACACACACACACTCTCTCACTCTCACTCTCTCTCTCTCTCTCTCTCTCTCTCGGGAACACATACACACCAATATCCATCCATCTTCATGCTCTTCACTGGTTCAAGGCTCAATCATTATCACACCCGCTCTCAGCAGAGTAACACTCCATTGTCTTGTTGTGTTTACACTGATGGATAATTGTCTTTTGTCGATGTGGCTGCTTCTGTGGACTACGACGTGCTTTTCTGTGGATATGCTTTTTCCCCAAAGCTCACTGGTCTTTACCAGTTCTCCATAAGTGAAGTGCCATATTATATTTATACAGACTGGATTATGTTTGCAAGTATTATGACTACCGTTATGTTACACAAAGAGGATCCTTATTACATCACATGGTATAATTTGATTGGACGCAACTGTTTAAAAGTGGTTTACTGTTGTTAAGGATATTGACACCAGATAAAGAGGTTGCTATCCTGAACAAGCTCTTCATGCCCTTGGTATTGCATGTGCTCTGTGATATGCTTTTTTCTGATATTGTAATAGTTTATGTGAATAAAGAAGCCGTGATTGTTTTTATTTCTTTTTATTTTTGTAACAAAAATGTCATTTTGTTTTCACACAATTGAAATAAAGTCGTGTAAGAAAAATCTACACAAGAAGTCCCACAGTATCGTATCCCCTTGTCCTGATGCAAACCCACCAAGGTTCTCATTAACCGGTTTAAAAAGAGAAAAATGATAATATATTTAGAAACACCAGTTTGGACATTGAGGTGTTAATCTGACAAGTCCACATCTTAAAATAGGTGCTGAAGGATGGCTGAAGAGGGGAGAGGGAACAATGTTTGACAGACCTGAACAAGTGAAATGTCACATTCAGAACCTCCTCCTTCCTCCTCACAGCTTGCAGCGGCTGTATAAATATTCAGCTTCTACTGTTCAGCAGGTACGTGAGTTCATTCCAGGGACACCACACACATATACACACACACACACACACACACTCGCACACACGCTCTCACACACCCTCCCCTCCTCCCTCCTGCCCCCTGTGTGACTGACAAAGATGATGTGAGAAACTGCAGGTGTCTCTCATGTATCTTCTCTGGAGTATTTCAGTAACTGGGCGACCGGGCCTCCCATTCGTCCACAGGAGAGGGGAGGTGTGTCGCTCAGGACCAGACCAGACTGGATCCAACCAAGCCAGTCTGGATCAGACCCCGCCCCTTTGGCCTCATAGCTCGTCCTTGTCAAAGTCGTCGTCTAGGTCTACGTCGCTGAGGTCGTAGTCCTCCTCCTCAGGAAGCTGGAGATGATAAGGAGAGTAAAATAAAGACAGAGTTAGCAAAGATGATAAAATTAGAGCTTCAAGTATTTCCAGTGTGTTTGTCTTCAAAACTGATGTGACTGTCAGTCTGTGAGAAAAGACCATCCTGTTGTTTTGGGAGCACTCCAACTGCTCATTACGTAAGTGCTTCTTCATATACTCTGAGTGTGTTTTTCCACCAACAACAGGTAGAGCTTTGTTGTACCGAGCTGCAGTTTGACCCCAAACTGGTCCCACTGGGCCAATTTTACAAATGAACTTCCAGAGTGATCATCACTGAGTGTTCAGTCTGAGGCACGTTAAATTACCCAATTAACTGAACCATCAACAGAAAAGCCGTCAATGGGGTTGTGTAATGGTCTTCTGCAATCCAAATCCCCAGATGGCTACTGTCATGAGATCCTTCATAAACTCTACTGATCCTGATATAATATTATTGGAGAGGTATTTTAGAGACTGTGGCTGCCTCAGAAATGACGCCATTTTGCTTGTGTTTGCCAAGCATCTATTTAATTTTCTCTTTCCTGTTATCGTAAAAAATGCCGTGTGCCAGCATTTGTAAGGACAAGGTTGTCTTGTTAGAATAAACACCCACATAACTGGGTCATTTTTCTGTACAGTAGCAGCTTAGAAGTCACAGGTGTGACGTTTAAAAGGGTAAAGTCTCTGTTCATCTCGATGCTGTGCAACAAAACTTGTGATCCTCCAGATATTTATCAGGAAAATCTCTAACCGTGAGGCTGCTGTGATTCACCCACTCACCTGCCCGTCTTTTCCGTCCCAGGCTTCAACAGCGTGAATCTTGGGCATGGCTCCGCCTCCAAATGTGGCAGTAGATCCACGGCCCACAGAGAGCTCCCTGAACAAGATGAAACAAACCCCATCAATCGCCCTGCTCTGAGATGTGTTTTTTCTTCTAATTGCTATGGTGACACCTCCTCAGACAGCAGGGCCCCCTACCTGAGGAACTCGTGAATGCCAGTCTCGCTGAAGGAGCCCTTCAACAGAGCAAATTTCATCTTGCGAGAGTTGATGGCGGCCATGGCAGGGTAACCAAAGCCACCGATCCCCAGAGAGGCCTCCAGCTCCATCTGAGCTCCCGCTTCAGTCCACAGCCAGCTAAGAAAGAGAGAACAGGTCATTAGACACAGTCAGTGTTAGTCACTGGAATAATCATCATCATCATCATCATCATCATCATCATCATCATCATCATCCACAGTCTCTCATCCTTACCCCCACATCTTCTTCTTGTACTTCTCAGCCAACTTCATCATCACCTCTACATATCCATTCCTACCAGCTGCACCTGTGGAGAAACAAGGACAAGTGGATGGTGAGTGATTGGAGATTTAAAAATAATTACTGTATATAAAAAACACACAGAGTTTCAGATGCATCTGGTCTCACCTGTGTCCAGGATGTGAGGCAGGACGGCAATTATACACAGCTGACTGTCCTCACACGTCTTCTTCAGGATGTCTTCGTTCAGGATCTGAGACAGAAATGTTTACAACACACTCAGATACACAGAGGAGAGTCCTTGTGTATTAGTTTCATTTTCTTTGTCTTTGCAGCTGTGGTGTGTGTCACTGCTCATGTGTAACACTCATGGAAATATAAAGAATATAAATATAGCAACAGGTGGAGATGTGGTTGTTTAAGCATCATCTCCAGCAGCACTACAGACTCTCAACTGTTCTCATCCAATGATGCAGACACACTACACTGCACTGACCTCCAGTATCTCAGGAGGAGGAGCGTTGTCAGAGAACAGATCCATGGCCCTCTCGATGATGTCGCCACGGGAGCGGCCTCCTTGGTAATCTTCGGGCTCCTCGCCTTTGCGGAAAACCTTGATGGTGGGAAATCCACGGATCTACACACACACACACAGATACATTTTCAGTCCTGAGTTAAGGAAGCACACAGGTTCTTTGATCTAGTTCCATATTATTTTTTCGGGATTCGGTCTGGGACAGATTCCATAACAAGGTTGAGCTGTAGGACTTCTGCTATATTTGGTGTTTGACTGTCGAATGCCAACTTACACTGAAATGTTATACGTGGTTATGTAACTGTATAAAGAGTCTTGGGAGACATGTCATGTTGTTCGAGGGCTTCAAACAAATGGAAACATTGTGAAGTGACATCTTCAGGACTTTATCCTCTTCTTTACGTGACTGCAATATTAAACAAGTGACAGCTGCAAGTGGACTGTGAAGTGAAAGGAGAACTACAACATCAAAAGAAATGCAAAGAATAGATTGGCAGGTTTATACTGCCACCATAGGTTCACAGCTTTGTTTTGGCAGTTAACAGTCACGCTCCACCAGTTCAAACTGTCCGAACCAGTGTGCTTACAATGTCAGTGTGACACATGCAAATTGAATATTACTGTGTGTCCCAGGGCTTAGACACCACTGGATTAACATGGTCACTCAGCAGTTTGCTTAAAGGGTCCCATACTGTCAAAAACAATTGTGGACAATAATTCTCACTTTGCTTCTTCTGCCACTGTTGCAATAAGCAGTGCTAGTTCACACTTTTAATAAATCTGTAACTCTCAACTATTATTTACTGGTCCTTACTCACCCCATAGCGACTGGACACAGCCTGATGAACGGTAGCATCCACAGCTCCGAGGCGAACTCTGCCCTTGGTTTGCTCCTTAACAGCTGTGGCTGCAGCTGCCCACTCAGGTTCCAGGCTGTTTACAACAGAAGGAAGAGATGGTTAAGAAAACCTGACCATGATGCTGTAAACCCATCCACAGTTGGCAATAATTTATGATTCATGTTGGGAAGGTTGACAGATTCACATGGTTATTTAGAAGACAGCAGCTCAGACCTCACTGAGCTGTTTTAATGGGGATTATGTTGCACTGAAGCAATAGGCCCAATGAAGTGTTTTCACTGTGGATTATCCAGATTTACTGGGACATTGTTTCCAGAAAGAAATGGTGTTGTTTCAGTGATTCAGGCAGCAAACAAAATTCCATAAACTTCTATTGTGCAGGAAGCGGAAATCTAATTTCACCAGCCCTAGTGGAGGAGGAGGAGGAGGAGGAGGAGGAGGAAGAGGAGGAGATGGGTGAGAGGTTGCTTACTTCTTGCAGTGTCCACACCAGGGGGCGAAGAACTCCACCAACCACACGTCATCACTCTCAAGCACCATCTTATTGAAGTTGTCATCCGTTAGCTCGACCACATCCTTCTTGCTGCCTCCGCTGCTGCCGCCACCTCCACTCTAGAAGGCAGTGACGTAACCGTGTTCACTCACAGGGTTTCATCTTTCCAGTTACAATCAGCTGCAATCAAAAACCCACCGCGCAGGCTCACAGCTGGACCTACCTGTTTGCTGTAGCCACCAGATGAGCCGCCGCTCAGCCGCTCTTTCACCAGACTGCGCAGCGCGTTCATGGCTCCGTCCACGATGGCCTGGCTGCTGCGTCCACCTGAGGGGTGACGGACACGACAAGGTTTCAGTCACTGCAGTCATTATGAAGCTCCAACTCTTGGTGGCTTCAAATATTCTTGCACTTTGTGGGAAAGCATTAAAAATAAATCAATTTAAAGAGAAAAGATGAAGTGCGAGTGTGCTCCCTCCCTGGCTCCTCCAATCCATTTTAGCTGAACTACTCTAGCAGGACTGATTATGTTCAGCTAATTATGTTTTATCTTCCAGCAAAGCCTTTTAAGCAGGGCTTCAAGAGTTCACACTTAAGGAAGATTTTAAATTTAAATATTGAAAGCACAGCTGATTGATGAGCAGGAGAGGCCGCGGCGCTCTCTTCTGTACCTTGGTACTCCTCTGGCTTGTTCTTGTTGGCCCCAAAGATCTTGATGGTGGGGAACCCTCGGACGCCGTACTGTCCTCCCAGTGACTTGTGCTGGTCTGCGTCCACGGCTCCAATCTTGACAATTCCCTGAAGAGTAGCAAATGGAGCAGGTTATAAGGTGAAAGTGAAAGTGAATTACAGTGCTGTTTGTTAATGATTATATCAACAAGCATCATAACAGCTTCAACTCTGGAAGTCAGCGTGTCAGTGAGGAAGTGCAATGCCTTATGGGTGCTGATGTGTCTGATCAGAAGTAGACAGACTGAGCTGAGAAACACCTTCCATCACGTTAACTGTTTTATATGCAGTGGTTAATATTATTCAGGAAACAGGCCTATTGTCTGCCTACATCTCTCACACCTTTGTCTATTCTTATTCTCACTTGTGAAACTTCAGCATTTATAAGTTTAAGATTGGTGAGCATGGCAAGAGTACGGCATCATCTTGTAACTTCAGTGTTTTTAGATTATGCAGCAAATTTAAACACCTCTCTGAATCTGTGTGCTGTGGCTAAGTGAAATGAATGCCTCTACTTATTCTGACACTACACCTGCCTGACAGGACTCTTAAGACCTGCTGAGATTGCTACATGTCTCTCTGTGAGTTTTTTTTCTACTACCAACAGCTGAAACAACAGTCTGCCATTCACTCAGTATACAACCCTGCTGGTAATAAAAGCCAAGATGATGAGAGATGTCTTGTTTACCTTGAGGGCAGTGGCTGCCTTCTTCCAGTCTGAGGCTAGATTTTGACAGTGGCCACACCTGTAACGATAAACAAATGAGATGCATAGACGTATGTGAGTAATAAATTGAATTCACATGGATGTTTTGCTCCATTTCTAAAAATCTAGATTTGTAACGAAATTTTATCTTAATCAGGAAATAACATCACAAGTGTTTGTCACACAGCCTGATAATCTGATATTGGCACATCCTGGTAATATTTGTCACCTTTTATTTACACAGCCTTTAGGTGTAACACATATCCACCGGTTACCTGTTCACTCCTCCCGGTTTTTAAAGCACTGAACATAAACTATATATAACATGCCTGACAAATTTGACTCAGCAGATTCCCAAGTCACATGAAAGTTGTTTCTGTTTAGTTTTGCATTGTATCAACATGAGTCTATGTATATACTGATTTTATCTGTCTGTAAGGCACAAAGACTCACTTCTGCATAAGACTGTGCCCTACAACTAAACTTGAACTCTACTGAAGCCAAGGAGGAGCTTTAAACTTTGCATACAAGTCCCTTCCTATCCAAACTAAGGCTGGATGAAGAGGAGATGTGGGTGAGGTCGGGACACACTTTTGTGGCCACTGGACCATGTCCATCCAAGTTGTAGGGACTCACCAGGGAGCGTAAAACTCAACCAGCCACAGACTGTCACTCTGGATCACCTCCCTGTTGAAGTTGGAGGGGCTGAGCTCAACAACATCATCACTGGCTGAGTACATGGCCTGGACGGACAGAACCAGGGAACAACCCAACACTCCTGGGAAACAAGACGAAGACACACACACGGTTACACACACCAACACTGACGGTCCAAGTGTGTTTCAAAGACACACACCAGCTGACAGTAGAGCCATAAGGACGACACAGCTGGACTTCAGCTCAGCTTGTAAGCAGAACTGTTTCATTTTTCTGTAACAGGAGGTGAAATTGCTATTTATTAATTCACAAATTCAACCACATCGGAGGCCTGGCACTGCTCCGTGCCCGTTAAACTTAGCAATTCAAGCTAACATCAGGGGCGAAAACGTACTCCAAATACACAACCCGATAAAAGCAAAGAACAAACGCAACATTTCATTTAAAGTAAAGAAGAAAAGCTGCTGGTGTTTCCACTCACCGAGTAAAAGCGGTCTCATGGTTTCAGCTGCACTCTGCTCGTCCGCTCAGTTAGCAACAACACGCAGACTGCTGCCGCTGCGGCTCCCACAAAAAGTAGATCGAAAAATCTCACCGTGGCCCACGCTGATTGGTCCGCTACCGTCGACGCTGCGCCTCGACCAATCAGAGCGCGCCGTGTAGTTTAATAGAGCCGGCACGATACGGGCAGCGAAAGGAAGGAGGCAACATGTAGCCGCACAAAGAGAGATGGTGTAGCACCAAGTGTCAAGGATGAGTCAGACTAATATCTGGTGGTGATTTGCATCAGTAGGAATGCAAAAGTAACACAGGCTATACATACATACAAGCAACTATAATCAGTTAAATTATAGATTACGCAGAGAAGTAGGACTAGACTTATTTACTAATGTTTTAGTGATTTGTTTTAGCTACCAATAAGGACAGGTTTTAGGTTTTAGGTTCTCAGGTTGTGGACAAAGCCTGAATGAACCAAATGTGCAAACAGACTCCAGACCTTGACAACCAGCTACTGTTATTAACTTGCAGATTCTGACATCTTATACACAGATCAATCAATCAACTCTGAAACCCAAGTTAACATATTCATGTTCCTTTTGTCTGGTGAACAGTCAAAATTCTAATAATCATACTGTATCACAACTTTTACAGTACAGTACATAGTCTCATATTTAAAGTATTGATCTTATTCACTTCATTCTCACCATTCCTTGTTTAGAGAGTGACTGTAACTTACTAATTCCTCCCTGGAGATCAATAAAGAATTCTGATTCTAATGGGAAAACTAGCAAATATTTATGTTTAAGCAGCTGGTGTCAATGAATTTTTCATGTTTTGGCATTTTCATTAAAGTCTGTAACATAGATGGATAAAACATCTAGAACCCCTAACCATATCCAGATTTTTTATATATATATGAATGGGCCAGCACAGGGCGACCTCCAGACTGGATGAAGATTCTTTTATGATGATCCAGCCCAGATACGGATTTGATCCAGCAGGGCCAGATGCTAGACCAGACCTGGCCAACTGGTCAGTGCTGCTAAATTTGATAAGAAGTGCAAGTTCAAAGTAGATGAACCAAGTACATGTTATCCTTAAATCAACTGTGAAAATACACCAGTGACTGAATGTGCGTTGCAGGAAAGTCATAAATGTCTCTAACCAAACTTTTACCTGACTCCGCAGCAGGTTTCACAGCACCTTCCTCTACTGTAAACCTAGAGTGTTTTTAAATCACCATACAAACAAGACCCCCATCCATAGTTTGTACCATTGTTTACAAAAAGAAAATAAAGGCTGCTGTACTGTGGGGGAATTGTCACTAGGTGGAGACAAACCACAAAGTAAAGTACTGTTGTGAGGCTGTACGATCTACTGATGAATAACACTGTGTATTTTACTGCAGCATCGTTCCCAGGATCTCTGGAGCTCAGCCAGAGGGAACATCAGGGTCATGGTCTCCTCTCTTACCAAGACCCTTCTATCTTGACTTTGCTTGGCCACCAGCTCTTGGTACTGTCCTGGTCCTTGATGCTTCACACTTTTTTCCATAAGAAGTTCTTTTGACCTCATGGTTTTTCCACAGCAGCTGTGAGACTTTGTTAGTCTTTTCCAAATCATGTCTAAGCAACAACATTATCATTTTTGCCAAAGGTGCCAAAGTGTAGAGACATTGTAAAGATGATCAAGAGAAATGGGAGGCAGCTGCTAAATTTCAAATGTCATAGCAAAGGGTCTGAATACTTATGATAATGAAGATTTACCTTTTTAATAACCTTGCAAAAACCTTTTAAAATAAATTTCACTGTCTCATTACTGGGTTATTGAGAGTAGATTGATGATGAGTTTTTGAGCCTGATAAACCTCAACCCACTATCACTTAATGAGCTGGGTTATGGGCTTTACAATGGTTTATAGTCTATAAAATCTATCTCGGACCAAGTGATCGTGTTCAATCTCAATGTACTTCGTCTTCGTTATCTGGTGGCAGACTATAATACATTCAAAATGGATGATGACTAATGCGCCTTGGTCTGGGCAATAAAAAGATATTGTAGTAGAAAGGGTTGCCTTAGGTCACTGGTATAGTATTGCCGGCTGATCGATTACCTTTAACTGATTGTTGCTCCACCACCAAACCCCACAGGAGCGCGCGTCCCTGATTATCCTGTTTGGTACTTCACAATTCATTACACACCGAAGACATTTGGGGTCTGCGATGCCTGGCTGCACTGCGCTGCACCAACACAACTACAGACACACGCAACACGACCGGAACGCACGCGGGCCGCCTTAAAAATAAAAGCATAGTCTGTCCGATTTTTATTTCCACTCCAGGTCATTGTTTATAGATAATTATGAATAATAAGGAAAGCTGCACCAATATGCCTGATATGATAAACAATTATTAACCATCCCACTGTAGCTGTGCATTTAGGAGTCGACTACAGAGCCTTGGAAACAAGTTTAACTCAAGTAATCAAATGATCTTAAAGCTCATAAACTTTAAGTGAGTTTGTCACAAGTTTAATGATGCAGTTGCGGTGTAGCCCCCAAATAACAGTACAGTGTTAAACAGCATTACGTGAGAAACTCAATTTAATATAGTACTGCACAATGTTGTACTTCTTTCACTTTTAACCTACACATCTACACAACAAGATAGTCCTTCGTGTTTGTTTTGAAAGGTATCACCGGAAGTCCTGCGGTTTGATTGTGGCTCGCTTGACATTACGCGCACTTCAATGCCAACTTTCTCGGAGCGCACAGGCGCATTGTTCCCTGCCAAACACGGCTGTGTTCAACTGAGCAGACTTCACGCTGCAGTCACCGCCGAGGAGCAAACACCTTCATCCTCTCTGCACTACAACACACAGATCTAAAGACTGATTGGGTTTTTGCGCACAGCGCCAGAGGCGTCTGGTGACCTGTATTGACAGTTCAAGGTTTCCTGACAGTTTGACAGTTGGGCTGTTTTGCAGCGGACCTGTTGTTAACATAATGTGGGGGATCCAAAGGACGCGGTACGCGGACTGCAACGGCTCAGAGGCCAGTGAAGAAACGGAGATTGTTGTCAACATCGGCGGAGTCAAACAGGTGCTGTATGGGGACGTGTTGAATCGCTACCCGGACACCCGGCTGGCAGAGCTGGTGGACTGCTCACTCAAGTCCTCGGAAGAAATATCTTTACTATGTGACGACTACGACCCTGACAGTGGGGAATTTTATTTTGACAGAGACCCTGAGGCGTTTAAGTGCATAATTGAGCTGTATTATTATGGGGAGATTCACATGAAAAGGGGCATCTGTCCAATTTGTTTCATGAAGGAGATGGAGTTCTGGAAAATCGGCTCTGATTTTCTGGATGAATGTTGTAAAAGCCACCTGAAGGAGGTGGAGGATGAACTTGCAGAGATTGCAGAGAAAGTCAGAACTATCCTGGTGGACCGAGAAGGAGATCCGTCCGCAGGGGGCTGGCAGCGCTTCCAGATGTGCATCTGGAGGCTGATGGAGAAGCCGGACTCCTCGCTGCCTGCGCACATAATCGCTATAGTTTCTTTCATCTTCATCCTCATCTCCTCCGTGGTCATGTGCGTCGGGACCATCCCCGACCTACAAGTGGAAGACTCGGAGGGTAACCTCACGGAACACCCGACCTTGGAGATCATCGAGACGGTGTGCATCGGCTGGTTCACCATTGAATACCTCCTACGTCTGATCTCCTCTCCCAACAAAGTAAAATTCATCCTGGCTTTTATGAACATCATCGACTTCATGGCGATCATGCCTTTCTACGTGGTGCTGATTCTGACCTCCTTCGGTGCCGGAGTGTTGGAGCTGGCCAATGTGCAGCAGGCGGTGCAGGCTTTACGCATAATGCGCATAGCGCGCATTTTCAAGCTGGCTCGCCATTCCTCTGGACTCCAGACCCTCACATCTGCCCTGAAGAGCAGCTTCAAAGAGCTGGGGCTGCTCCTCATGTACATGGGCGTGGGTGTCTTCCTTTTCTCCGCACTGGGCTACACCATGGAGCAGAACCACCCGGACACCTTGTTCACCAGCATCCCACAGTCGTTCTGGTGGGCTGTGATCACCATGACCACCGTGGGGTATGGAGACGTCTACCCTAAGACCACTTTGGGTCGGTGCAACGCGGCCATCAGCTTTCTGTGCGGGGTGATCGCCATAGCGCTGCCCATTCACCCCATCATCAACAATTTCGTCCTGTTCTACAACAAGCAACAGGTGCTGGAGACTGCGGCCAAGCACGAGATTGAACTGATGGCGCTGCGCTCCGGCGCCTGCGAGCTGGAGTCTGCACCGGGCGCCCACAGACATGTTTGCGGTGCAGGGGTCTGGGACAACGCCATGCGCTCCTGCCACAGTGACACATACATCCCCTTACTGAAGGATCCCAGGGGAGGGGCAGGCATGCCGACCCCGAGCAAGGACACGAGCTTTGAAAGCACAGCCGAGACCACCGAATATTTTGTCTCATGAACACTAACGACCCATCAACATCCGAAAAGACTCTGCAAAACAACACACAAGAACAAAACAGTAAATTATTTATTCTTTTTTTTTTCAAACTCAGTTCGCCAACTATGGGTTAATGATACACGATGACTTGAGATTGTACATAGCCTCGCAGAAACCGCAGTAATGGCCTCAAAGGAGAAATTGCGCCTATTAAAGCGACATACGTGTGAGATATTGACTTGATGAGCTGTGCCTTTGCGCAGTGAGTCCCTGTAGGCTGAGGGGTAGGCTACTGTTTGAACAGTCAGTTCACTGATTCCCCCATGTAGACTTCTTATATAACAACCCCCATCCCCAATCCACACACTCATACTGTAGACTGCGTTGTAGCTTATTTCTGTGTACAGATCTATATATACACATCACAATGAATGTTTTCTTTTTTTAATAACAAAGACAGGCAGCTCCTCTAGGAGAGCAGAGAACTGTAGATATCCCATGACAGACTTGTGAGGGATGTACAGCCATCAGGAGAACAGTGAAAGAAGAAGAGTGAACAGATAAGAATAATAATGCCATACATTTCACCAAAGTCTCTAGTGAACACTACAAATACTTTTAAAAGACACTGGGGTGAGTTGGTGCAAAGGAAAACATTAAGCTACATATCACCAGAGCTGTTCCGTCTTGTTTCTGCTTGTGATCTTCTTGGTACCGGTGTAAATTTTTGTAACTGACCCCATCTGATTGTGAGGTCATGTATCAGATATAGAACCGCTCTGTGCAGGATTGTTATAAGCAGTGGTTGTGTCGGCGGCCTGCATTTCCACTTAGGATCATGTTGCCAGCTCTGGGAGCTCAGAAACTTCGTTGGCTGCAAGACATGTTCCTATAACGGGGTTTAAATTTTGCAGCAGCCGTCACCACTCTGCTCCTCCCCAGAGGTTCAGTGGGAGAAACTTGACCACCAACGGGTGCGGTGTCGGAGCAACTGGCTTGGGGATGAAAGACTAATAATCCTAACAGTTGTATTATTAAACATCAAAATATGGTTTTCAGAGGTTCTGCTTGTGAATCTGAAAATCTGGAAAGTAAGAAGGAACCTTGATGAAAATATAAATAAAAGTATAAATGAAGAGGACTTCTTTTTTTCATTGATTCATCAAAATAGCAGCATGTTAAAGGCAGTGAATAAGGCCTGATCCCTTGTCAACATGTGTGTGGTGTTTTTATTATGATGGAACTTGAAGGGATGATGCTTTTCACACACAAAATGAACTAAATTAGCTTCATGTGCTATATTTAAAGGTTACATTTTCACAATTTGGACGAGGAGGATGTTAATGGCAGCAGGTAGTCACAGTGTAACGGTGATGTGCAGGACAGATGGTGGGCGGACGTATTTGCTCTGAACTCATGGGTTCGATTTCTTACTTAACTGTGGGCTACATTTTCACATTTTATTAAAATCCACTGAATCCTTTCCCTCGTGTTCGCAGCAGTAGTTCACTCCACCCTCTTCACTTTGAGCTATGAAAAGCAATTTTTCAATTACTGAAAAGTTTAATGTACCTGTAAAAGTTTTTGTTATGAAACCCAGTTGCAACAGAGGTAATGTATGTAAATGTAATCTTCATATTTTTCATTTCTGGATTTGAAAACCCTGTTTTGTTGGTCCTGGTGTAGTAAAAACGTGATCATCGTGACAAGGGAGCTAAAAGTAAAGGTCAAAAATGTGAAATTTGAAGTACTGTGATCACTACATCCATCTGTCACCTTTTGATACAGTGAGGAAGGGTGATGCTTCTCACTGCCGGGTGTCTGCATCAATCCCTGTGACAAGATGTCAGTTTGTTTTGATAAGAGGACACAGAGTCAGTATCAGCTACTGTTTTCCACCGAGCTGCAGTTTAAGTTATGCTGCCTGCTGCCTGAGAGAAAGATCATGAAGGAGGGTCAGGCAGGACCCCACAGGCTGTCCACCCACACATGTCCTAAACAGGACTCTGCTATCTCTAGTGGCCAGCAGCAGATTCACACATGTCAAAGCCTGGGAGAAAGGCCTTTGTTACACACTGACAGGTGGAGCTGGAATGTCAAAGGCACGCTTTGTGTGACAGAACAATGTTCCCGCAGCAGATCCACATGCAAATACACAGGCACGTTCAAATTTAGATTTACAAGCATACGCACACGTCGTCGTGTACAAACAACGCCCACAAATAATTGCGCGCGCACAAACAAGCACACACATACACACATATTCCTTCGCCCGTGTATCTACAGCCATGTTTGGTCTACTTTACAGTGACCCGCTGTGATCTGCTGGCTAATCACCAATTTTTACACCCACGCGACGGTCATCAGTGGCACTCGGTGGGTGTTTAAGATAAGAGGTGTTTCTGGGCATTTACACAATATTGTGCTCATCATTATCCCTGCACCAAAACAGTCACAATCATTGTGAGAACTTCCAGCTACCACTGGTTGTTAATATTCTCTCAGTACGTGTTACTAGATGGTTGTGGTTGTTATTTCCTGGGGATTCTGAGTGACTAAGGGTCTATTTTTTGACCACGGGGGATAAATCTGCTTTACTTGACTCACACAGAACTTTGAATTGAAAGTCATCTGATGCCAAACAGATTCTTCTGCTGCTCTAAACAGACGAAAAAGGATTACAAATGGTGTAGGTGTGTGCTTATGGAAAGTTCTTTAAAATCGCACAGCTGATCATTAAAGGACTTTTCTGTTTTATTTCCACTGGTGTTTACACTGTTGCGCTGACATTTCATTCCCCAGTTAACACGCAGTGAGGGTGGAGGAGAATAACCGACTGTAAAACGTCTGCAGCACACCATGTTTGTTTCACTATCACACTGCTGTGTGTCCACCTCAACACTGAATTAAATCTGGTGCTAAAATGAGGATCATGTTTGTCAGATGATGAAATGAACACATATATATTGACATTCAGCCTGAACCCTCAGTAACCTCCAGCTGTTACACTACTGACTGACACTTTATAATAACTACACACTTTTAAACATTAGAAATGGATCATTAAATACTTAATTCAGCAGTAATAAAACATTCTTCCTATATTGATACTAATGACTATGTCAGTTAGCCTCTCAATTAATAATAATCATCTATAATAAGACATCTATTAACACACTCACTACAGTGTCTAAATCATTGTATGTATGCAGGTATGTATATAAATACATAAGTACAGCATAAATGTGCCTCTGTTAATCATTTACCTGCATTTGATAAATGATCCTATGAACCACTCACATCTCCTAAATGACTGATTTGTGACTGATATAATACTTGTATATAAATGTTGAATCCATCATTTAACAATTATGAAAATAAAATCATTAAACACAATATAGATGAGCTCATTCGTCAAGAAATAAACAGTAATGACTGTGCCTATACTCTACTATATAAGTCTCAATGTGGAAAGAATATCTTGTATATGATGCATTCAGCTTAACTAATGCTCAACAGTGTGTAGTTATTTGCACACGTTTCAAATACTCAATCAAAGCAATTCTTCAATCTCATGTATCCAACCCAGCTGACTCCTTGCTCCGATTGTTTTCTGGTGACATGTTTGCACATTGGTATTGAGTTACACCCAACCATTTCGTGGACAGCAGGGACACACCGAGACTGGCTTCTCCCGTTTCTCCCATCTCCCTCGACCTTTAGGACAGGAATCTTCTTTTACTTCTTTTACTGCCGTCTAAAAATAGGAGGATCCCTGTGGGGATCCTGCGAACAAACAGGAGAGACAAACACAAGTTAGAGACAAGCAATTCTTATTTTGTTGTGGATGTATCTTATGTTCATAGTTGTTGAGAAGTAGCTCTACAGTGTCAGAACTTGGTATCAGATGTGGTGGGAAAAGGGAACGTAGAAATCGCAATGAAGAAACGAAACAAAAAACACGAGCAATTCAAACTGCTTCACTGATAAATATTGCTCTCAAGATCACAATAAAAGCATTTAATGTCTTCCCTCAATGGCAATAGGGATAATTTAATAGATTCATATCCTTCAGAAAATGGTCAAACGCATTCATTTGAATAAGAATGTGTTGTGCATATGACAGCCCACCCCTCTGAGCAGTATCTCTGTTTGAGAGATATTTTCAGCTGCAGGGGAGGGAGAAGGTAATCTCCCTCATGTCAGATTCAGAAGAAGAAGAAGAAGAAAAACATGTTCCAGGAGCGTTTTTTTGTGCAGTAGGAGTTAATTTTTTCTTTTTTTTTCCAACAGGAATGCTAAAAACACTGCGTGGGCGCACCCCGGAGCACTTCAATTCAGGTGGAGAGCTGCATAAAATTGCATGACAATAATTACATATATTAAATATGACCTTCTCCAAAATAGCAGAATAGGACGCTGCAGAGACTGGGCTCACTCAACCAGCATGCAAAAATTACTTCAGCATCTTCTTTTCCCTTAACCTTATCACTTCTTTCACTCCTTTTATCTTGCTCAATGTTCTTTTGCAAAATCGTCACGTCCGTCCTTGTGGGTTTCTGACAATGCTTATCAGACGTAGCTGGGAGGATTTATAGAACCTGCAGAATATAATACGCTTGCATTTAGACAATCAAATAACCTGTGCCCAGGTCAATGTGTTGTTTCAAATGCATTACCAAATGGCGTTCGCAGCTGACTATGCCAGGACCATCCACAATGTGAATGTAAAACGTTAAAACAATAAAATCAATATGTGCCTCTGCAACCTAAACACTGACCAATGAAGATGAAGTGCAGCTTTCTGCAGTTTACTGCTACATTACCCCTGGAATCATAAAAATGAAAGGGGAAATATAACTGCCAGTGTAATATGTGAAAAGTGTTTGGCCTTTTAAAAGAGTTCTCATTGCTGAGACGTTTCCTTTTTCATCTGCGCGGCTAATGGAGACGTGTTCAGATGCAAAGACTTTGCTCCTGCAGAGCGTGAAAGACAGATGCAAGAGAATACTAGATGATAGTTATGGCTGCAGAGATACTGAGGTGTGCGCACATATACTAAACTCAATATTTTATATAAATCAGATATGAGTATCCTAATGGTTTATTGTATCTTTTAATGAAAATAAGGATTTATGTTCAGCGAACCCTGGTTGCAAAATTAAACTGTGATAGATGTTCTCAAAAGATGGCTTCCAAGGACTTAATAAACCTTTGAATCTTTCTGTTTCAAAAACCCATTTAGAAAAAACCCCCAAAACATTCAGTTGAGAGGACGCCAGTTGAAAACAGAAAGTGCGTGTTTTGTAGTTCAGCGCTGTCTTTGGTCCCAGCAGAAGCTCGGTGTCTTGTGATTTGGCAGAGAAGTTATGGCCTCATTCTTTATCTCAGGTTGTTAGCCGAGAGGATGTTACAGGGCCTTTTATGTCTAATACAGAGCCGGTGGTTCTGGCCCATCTCAATTTAATGCTGAGCCTTGAGGAGGAGATGAGGCCCTAACTCAGAGAAAACATCTGTGGAGGCTCCTGCTCAGTACGCTTAATGACAGACCTGCCCTTAACCAGCCCTCTGCTGCTCTGAGAGCAAGCCAAGCATCTGTGAACAAAGGCTCATGGGAGACTTACATCACATCCTCTCCTCTAGAAAATACCTGTATGATCACATTCATCCATTATACTGTAGGATAAACCAAGAGGAGCAAAAAACTATTAATGAACCCATTATATCAATTTAATTTCTTATTGCCTTTCATTATACTAGATTGGATTTGTTAATTATTGTTTTTCACGTTGAGTGTGGAAGCCTTAGTTATTTATGGGCCTGCACAGATGGCTTCAGTACAACAATTAATTCAAATACTCACTATATTAAACTTCATTACTTCTGAATATGATGATTTTGTTACTTAAATTAAACCACACTGGAGCTCAAGTGGACACAGTACTTATAAAACTATGTACTGGACATTATCCTGATTTCACTGTCTTATAACATTGAATCAAATGTGATTTCATGTCTGTTTTTGTAATACCAAACTGTTTGTTAGTGTTCATGGTGTAAGAATAGTCTCAACCATAAAGTCGACATACGGGCGCATTCATACTAAATGAATGATTATCTGCACTAGCTGATTATTTAAAAGTGCTATTATATGGTGTGACCCGTTCAAAGGGTCTTTTTTCTCTTTGCAGCCAAATAAATAAATAAAGAAAACATATGAAGTTAAAGCATAATTGTAAAATATTAATAAGAAAAACCTACAGACTGGTGAAGGTCACAAGTGTGTGAGGCGGTGTGATTTCCCTCAGGCTTCGGCTGAACTGTGCTCACTGGGTTCAGGGAAATAATGTGTAATCCCTTCTTTACACCCCACTGTTAGTCTTCCACTGTAAAGTCAAGGCTCATTTAACAAATATGAATATGTGAATTAAAAGCCAGAATCCTATTTATGTTGTTTCCCATTAGTGAAAGCCTGTTGTATTGTGTTTGTCATTTAGTCTCAGTGCACCGGTGTGTTTTGTGTTACTGCTCCACACATCACTGTTGTGCTGACTGCTTTGATCAGGCCTGGCCAGTCTGAAATAACAATGCTTCACATTTCTACCAAGCGCTTTCTTACAGATAAACTTGGGCACTGAAAGCTTAGTCCACGAACTTGTTCAAAGCTAAAGCCTGTTGAAGCAGCCTCAGTTTATTTAAAAATCAATCCATCCATTACGTGGGGGGTTTTCACAAAAGAATTTAATTAGAAGGTTATAAACAGCGAGGCAACAAAAGAAAGATACGGCTCTCCGGTGCACCGCTGCCTGCGTAATAAGACCTTCTGCCTGTGCTCTCTGGCACAAGTTGTTCTTTCGCTCCTCTCAGTCACTTAAGTTCATGTCCTTCGCTGACGGTCCCCACGTCAAAAACGGCTTGCAAACGGCACATTACACTGAATCAGCCATGTTCTTGTGGCCCCGTGTCACCTCTGCTGATAAATGTATGGACATCTAATTAAGGAAATTGGCCTTGGGAGACCGAAGCCATGTCGATAGATCTGACCTGCTGGCTGATGCACTTGCCACCACTGATTATCTCATCCAGAGACAATGATGTTTTATGGAGTGGAACATCCTTGTCCCACTGTGGTTTGCTACAATGATTACAATTAATTCAAGATGGCAGGTCATAAAAACAATATTTAGTGAGGGCGTTATGATATAGCTATAGCTCCTCCATACAAAGATTTATCTCTGTCACAGAATAACTCAGACATGCATTTTCCATCTGTCAAAGTCTGAGAGCTTTCCATTACTGTAATGTGCAGGCTTGTCCACTCCAAGTGATGGTTCATTCAAACATACAATACAGAATACATCTTGTGAAAAATGTAACAGCCACACCCAGAAAATTGACTTGAAAGTAAAACTCCCTCTCGAGGCATGAGCTTTGAATTATGGCTTTTACTATAAAAACAGCAACATGTAGGAGGTGTAATAATATCGCAGGGGCAAAAGTACAAAAAAATATCATATAGCATCTTGGAATGAAGATGTAAATCTCAAAATACTGTCAAAATATTATTCTTACCCATGTACAAAAATAAAGATATATTTGGAGAAACTTAAACTAATTTTTTTTCATGTAGCTGGGTTTTTCTGAGGATCGAATAAATAAGATATAACATGTTGACTTGAGATGATTTGAGGTGCTGGTATAGATTTGACCACGGGGTCTGCTTCCAGTCGCTGTGCTAAAATAAGCCAAAGAGCTGCTGGCTGTAGCTTTGTATTCAATGGACACACATACGAGGGGGTATCAATCTTCTCATTACACTCTAAGGCCAGAAAATGAATTTCCCACCACGTCTAATATAATGATAAGAACAGCGTCAGAGACAGGAGGCAGTGAACCCTGCTCAGCTCACACAGCTTGTCAGGAAATAATTCTAACACCTTAAAACCACACTGTCATTCTTCCATTTCTGTTTCCAAGAACTTTAAACAAATAAGATGTAGCTTATGTTTATTATTAAGCTTTAGAGCTGCTCAAATTTAATTTGTATTTTGCCCCTTTGGACAGGGAAAGTCCAGCAGCTGCTTCCTGCTGCTTCTTTACACTAAACTGAGCTCGCTGGTTTGTGGATCCAGCAGCACACATTTGTAAATAACTGGTTACTAAAACAGAAGCTTGTCAGCAGCTCATTAAATGAATTCCTCAGTTTCTAACTACTGTTTTTCTTTGCTACTTCTTTAAATCCCGAGCTATGGAAACAGTTGTCCTCACTCTTCACTCATCTGTGACACATGATCTTCCCGAGCGGGCTCTTCCTCTTGTCTACACGCTGTGAACAAGTTTCGATGGCTGCCGGCACCTCTGCATAGCTCCACGCTGACCACACCAACGACAGGTGAAAGGTCTGTTATAGGCACCGCATAAAGCCCCTCGGGACAGATGGAGCTACATGATAATCCATATGAGCTCAGCGTGAAAGGGTGTCAGCCAGCCGACATAAAAACTTATGGCAGGGGATGTGAGGAGTCACGGAGGAGATTTAGACGTCAAACTGTGATGAAATGCCATGTCCTTGTCTTTTGTGCTCAGCGGTAATTAAACTCCCTCGGCCCCTTTTGTCCCCTGCGTGGGTCACTGTAGGCGAATGCAGATGGATGGCAACGTGCAGATCAATGTGCCATCCAAGAAAAATTACAGAGTAAGACAGAAAAGGAACAGCGGCAACAGAAGTATTTACTTGAAAGATTTCTCCTCTCTTACAGCGGTAGCGTCGCATCAAAGCTGCAGGGATTGTACACAGTCCATCGCTGCAGTGGAATATTTACATAGTTATTAAAGGGTGGATGTATACAGTCAGAGGGGAGAAGCAGAGGTTGGGGGGAGGTGCACAGGATCTGTCAGTAACGTTTTTGAGAAGGCAATGTGCATGTCAATGGGAGATCAGGACTGCTGTGTTTTCTGGGGGCTTACTAATGAAAAAACACAGACGTGAATCCTCTCTGTGTGTAACTTTACAGAAACAGGATAAAAGCCATCTTCTTCAGTTCATACGCAAGAAATACACCATGTTTTAAGTCAATGCACATTACAGCTTCAGCATTTTTGGGCTTTGTGAGCAGTATGGTAACTAAATTTTAGACGATTATTCACTGGCTTCAATAGCTTTCAAGTTGTGCTGCTCTTTCACTATATTTTTGTATTTCTGTGAACCCCATTATCAGCAAAAATCACACTACGATGCAGTTCTAGTTTCAAACTAAAACATAAAACATCTTATCACTGTTTTGATTGTTGATGATTGTTTTGTCCCTATTCGTCCACCTTTTTCCGATGTCCCTGTCCCTGACATTTTGTCTCCCACCCCAATAAAATGAAAGTGCACAAGGTTTTATTAAAAATGTGAAAAATGACCAGTTTTCATTTCCAGAATTTCTGCAGGAAAGAAAGTAGCTCCAATAAAACCCGTCTATAACTGGGTCTGGGGATTATCTAGAGTAGGGTAACAAGAACACTGATTATGAATGGAGATCCTGATGAATTATTCGAATGCAATTTGCCAGTACTGAGAGCTCGGAAAAGGCAGGTCTGTTCAGCTCCATTGTGTTGGTTTACCTCAGTGACTCATATCGTACAACCCTGACAAAAGAAATCCAGACGTATCGAACCATTTAAGTCAATCATATGACTGAAGGTAGGGAGAGAGAAAATGTCTTGATGTAATTTGAGTGGAAGCTGTCTGTCTTCTTTAGTACTAACAGGTAGATGTTCAATCTGTCATCAATGGGCTTAACAGGCTGATGTCACTGTAAGTTGTTATCTTAATATGTATTTTTTTTTAATTATTTTTTTTTCCAAACAGAAAAAGGCATTTGCCCTGTTTTTCCAATTGCACTTACATTATTGGCTACTTCCACTGTCTGCATTTTCATCTGTGAACAGAGATGTTGGATAAATAGTTTTTATATTTCTTTGAAGGTTAATATGTTTTTTTCATGTGTTTCCTTTCTATGTATGTGTCTGGATATGGAGGTAGCCTCCACCCAAACCTTTATTCCTGCAATAAAACAGCCTAGATTTGTGGCAGTGTTTAGCGCAGCGTCCATCTCGGACGAGCCCCCTAATAGTCTATTTCCCTGGAGAGCACGAGGAGGCCATTTACAACAACCAATCATACAGTAGAGGGAAGCGGCCTCAGTCCTCTTTTCCAATAATGAGATAATGCACAAAAGCAACAACACATTCCTTTCCCCATGTTTATGTTGTCGAGGAGAGTGATGATTTATGAGCTGGAGAATGGGATGAATAAAAATCACAGAGGATTATGATAAATGAAGATGCAGGTTAATGTATGGGATCATGCCATTTTTCCACACAAACTACCTTCAGTCGCTCATGGTAAAACTGATTAAACATGCTCGATGAGGGCTGTAAGCTGCAATGCATGCTGGTCCCGAACATGTACAGGTTTGAGGCGTAAACAGAATACTGTCAATTTGGAGTAAAACGTGTGGGAAGGTTGACAAAGGGCTCAGTGGGAGTGTTTCACTGTTGTTAAGTGCTCGCATGGTAATGGCCTCAAGCTCCTGAATGCAGCCAGTGCGACTCCTCTCACCCGCCTTCAGGTAAGCTTTTAATGAGTCTAACAACCGCTTTTCTTATTTCTGCCTGAGCTCAAACGCACTTAATGGGAGAAGGTGAGAGTGACCTGTGAAATATCAAGGTTGAGGAACAAAAGGTGCGCCACAGCACTGCAGAGAAAGAACAGATGTGTCTATTGATGGATGTGTGTTTTGTTAGAGGGGAAACTTAGTCTTGGGATTTTCTTTTTCTCTTTGATTAATTACACTTCAGTCCACAGGAATGACACAGGGGCAGTTTTAGAGGAAAGACTGATAAGTAATATATTGTGAAACATGACAAGACTGTTGAGTAACACCTCATTTTCAGTAGTGCAAGCAGTCTGAGACCTTAACAAAGTAAAAGCTGAGAACAAAGTACTTTTAAAGCACAATCTTTCCCAAAGGCATCAACCACTCCTCCAACCTAAATTTTGTTTGATAGGACTGACAGTAGGTGTACCGGGCTTTCATCGTCATGGCAATAATTGTAAACATGCTATTAAGGTTTTGGGATTGTGATGATTTGGTTAAGTTCACGCTGAAGAGCTACTTTGTTAGGTGATGTGTGTGAACCTCAGTACTTTGTTAAGATTAGAGGACAAATGTCGTCATGGTTACAGAATTAAAACACGTCGCTAAGGTTGTGGAACAGTCAGAGATAAAAAGAAACAGGACTGTAGGTCATAATAACCTGCTTACATAGATGATCTGTGGGTCCCAAAACCAATTCGAGCTTAAACAGTATACATTTTTTAACACGCAGCTTTAGGTGACAGTAGCTTCAGCAAGATGTACTTTAAAGTACTTATTATGCAGAACATCTCCTTTTGGGGTTATGCATACATTACACTGCAGGATTTCCCTCACTGATGCAATATTTATTCTATAACAATTAATATTTTATAGGCTGATTAGATGTTTTGTAAGTAAAATCCTTGTTTGCAAAGTAACTAGTGTGTGCAATCAATGTAGTGTACTAAAAAGTAAAATATTTCCCTTGGCTATAGCATCGTGTGTGGACATGATAATTTGTTCCTTCCCACTACTGCTCATTTTTGGACTGAACTACAGTCAAGCTTTTTCAACTGTACTTGAGTTTATTAGCTGAAAAAGTGAATTTGGAGACATTCTGTGTTGGTGAATGATGACAAAAATGTCCATTAATCATCCCATAATGATATGCTAATGAATAGCTATTAAAGATAAATGTGTACATTATTAGGACACAAAGTCAGAAAGATCACAGTGATTTTCAAGCGCATGAAAAGCTTGTCTGTGACCTTTTAGATGTCAGTGTCAGTCAGTTATCATTATCCAGCAGCATGGCAGCATGCCAGAGAGCAAACCCCATTCCTCCATACTGATGAAGTTCGTGTACTCAGGAGCGCTGAACCCACTATCACACAAACATCAGTGTTTGGGTGTGCAGGAGCAGGCGAACGGGGATTAAATGTCTCGGACAAAGAATAGTTGTAGAGGTGGCAGAGTGGGCTTGTTCACTTTCCCCAAAACAGATGTTTGCATCCAGGGGAAATTCTCATAAGAGGGAATTAGAATTCCGACCAGCAATATGTTCACAATCCCTCCACCTCCGCAACCTCAAAACCCCCAGGATACAATTCAAAGAGGGAGAATGAAAGACATACATCAAACCTCTGAGGTTTTCCTTCCACTCTTTGGGGAACATTTCGAAACAAGATTTAATTTTCATAAGTAACACCCTCTAGTGGAGGCAATGTTTTATATTTTATAAGGGTAATAAATTACAGTCCCGTGCACTCACTGTGATCAAGGCTGGAGGACAGGAGTGTGTGGGCCTAAAGAAGATATATACGCACACACATGTATGAGAAAGGGAGAAGGAGACATAAGGAAAGAGAGAGAGAGGTTTAAACACATTCAGACGAGGTCAGCTGGAAGACTCTTGCATTGCACTGCCCACACACACTCCCACATGCTCCACATCATTAAAAACAAAAGGGCATGATTGAAACAATGCTGCAGTCTGTGATGCAACAAACAACAAGTGAGACGGATTTGCTGGAGTAGGGATTCACCGTAAGAATCTCACATCAAGGAAGGAGGGAAGAGTGATTCAGTCTTTGCAGTTGACTGCCACCACCACTTTTTTCATAATCTAAAATGCCTGGTTTGTGCATTTCATTTATAAAAACATTTCTAATCATTTAAAGAGGTTTAAAATTTAGTTTGTCCATACATGAATGCTGATGGATGTTTTTTAAAAATCTATACAATAAACTAGAAGCATTCACATTTTTTTGAATGTAATTTGGTTTATTGCTTTGAAAATTTATGTAGTGTCTTACGCCACCCAGTGGGCTGGACAATACCCAAACAAAGACAGACCAAGGGGATGATTGAAACAAAAAAAAAGTTTATTTCACTATTTGATACAGTGAATTTGACATAAAATTATTTTTTACTCATCAAGGCCAAGCTCGCTGTCAGTTAAAGAGACCACTTGACGTTGCTTGAGAGTTTCGGGTCCTGCACAAGTCACTTCCTCCTGAAAGATGACACTTTCAGGGTGGGCAGTAAGCCACTTCTTCAGAAACACAATCCTCTCATCACACACCCAGGGGTTTCCGGTTAAGATCACCCGTAGAGAGGACTGTCTCTCCTCCAGAAAGCCTGAGGGGAGATACTGCAGCTGATTCTGATTCAGCAGCAGAAGTTCGAGGTGCTGGAGACCCTGGAGGAGGGTGGCTGGCAGGTGTCTCAGCTGATTCTCCTGCAGAAATAGCTGGGAGAGTTTCAGGTTGTGGGTGAAGGTTGTAGGTTTCAGGGAGATTAATTTGTTCCCAGCGAGGTTTAGCGTCTCCAGGAGGTGCAGGCTCTCCAGGGCATCAGGCTGTAGCTCTTGCAGATTGTTAAAACTCAAGTCTAAGTTCTGGAGATGGGGCAACCTCTGTAGGAGATCAGACGTGACACCCGTTAAACGGTTCCGAGACAAGTCCAGGTAGGTCACACTGCTGTTGACAGAAAACCACTCAGCGTCTGCTTTGTCAATCTGATTATTCTTCAGCACCAGACGGTGGAGTGAGGCATTACTGAATATATTTGGAGGCAGATAAACCAGCTGATTTCCTGTGAGATCCAAAGTGTTTAAGTGAGGAACACCCTTCAGCAGATTTGAGGGTAGACTTGTCAGGTTGTTGAGATATAGCTGGAGGTTGTTTAAAAGGGGCACAGCACTCAAATGATTTGCTGTAACAGTGCTGAGACGGGTGGATTGGATGGAGAGGCGAGTGGTGTCGGGAGATAAACCATCTATGGGGAAATGTGTAAGGGAGCTTTGGCTGCAAACCACTTCTGCACCCGAAGGGCATGAGCAAAGATCAGGGCAGGAGTGGGCGCTTCTTTTCTGGTATCGGCATTTAGCCAGTGTAGTGAACACCAGCAGCAGCCACAAGTTCATCTTTAAACGCTGCACAGAGACAAGAAGAGAAGAGCATATAAGAACAAATGATCCACGTATTTAAAGGTAAACTTGTGAAAATGATGATCACAAACATACAATCCTACCTGAATGGCAAAGTAAAACTCCCTCTGTTCTGCTCCTGGACTTTTCCTGGGTTTTATGCAGTCAGTGTTGAGTACATGTGTTCCCACCAATGAGTCAGGACAAAATGTTGCAAGAGGTAAATAAAACCAAGCAAACAAAGATCATCAACTAGTGAGTGGGGGCTTTTTCCCCCCTGTGCTCTAAAAGTAAAGATGTTACCACACATAAATAAGGATTTTCTTTTTTTTCTTGCCATTCCTACAAGAATATTCAACGCACACAGTCTGTTCAATGTTTCCCGGTCCTAAATCTCACACCATTCAACACGGTACAACCTATTTATTTTATTTGTCTTAAAAGTGAAGAGTAAGAAAGTTTTGGTTTAAAGGCTTTAGAGAAACTTTTAGGTAGATTTTTTTTAAATGTCTGGGAAGGAGAAATGCAACAGCTTCCCCTTACATCCACAATTTATTCAATCTGCTTTATTCAGCCCTTTTTATGGCTTCACATTTAGTGCACAGTGGTGACAACCAACCCTTGGCAATAAAATGACAAAGCAGATTCCCCACACTGTCAGACGATTAATTTCACAACACAAGCTGTCTGAAGTTGAAGTGCAAGGAAAGACAAACTCTTAAGTGTTTCACTCACATCATATTTAATTATACTCTCATTTTACATTAATGGAATATTTCAATGATTGAAATGTCAGATAGCTGTAACAAGTTGAATTTAGTTAATTAGCATATCATATTAAAACGAATGAGGATAGAAAACATTAAGACTGAAGGTTTAGTTCACTTTCAGTCAGTGACATTACAGAGCGACTTGACAGAGACTGAGGTTTAGCACATATGATGGACACTGGCACAAATAGCTTCTCCTTGTTCTTTTGAATCCACCTCCACAGATACTCCACCTTCCCATCACACAGCCAGGGGTTGCCAGAAAGGTCCAGACCCTCCTCGTCCAGTGAGCTCAGCTGGTCCAGCAAACCTGGAGGGATGTGGCTCAGCTGGTTGTCCTCCAGACTCAGGATCTTGAGCTGAGTGAGCTCCTGAAACAGGTTTTGAGGGATTTTGCTGAGTTTGTTCCGAGAGAGGAAAAGATGGGTGAGGTTGCGGGTACTCTGAAATATGTTGGTGTCAAGGTTGTCCAGCTTGTTGTCCTGCAGGTTTAGCCTCTCAAGTTGGGTTAACAAGTCCAGAGAATTTGCAGAGATCGTCTCCAGACGGTTGTTGGAAAGGTCAAGGTTCTCCAGGTGCGGCAGCTTCTGGAGCAAAGCACTTGGGAACTTTCTTAGTTGATTTCCAGATAAGTCCACCCAGTTGAGGCTGCTGTTAGCAGAAAGCCACTCTGCATCCGCTTTTTCAATCAGATTATTCTTCAGCACCAGGTTGTGGAGTGGTGCGTGGCTGAAGACGTCTGCGGGCAGCTCAGTCAGTTTGTTATCAGTGAGATCCAACGTGCTGAGGTGAGGAACGCCTCTGAGAAGATTGGAAGAAAGGTGCCGCAGGTGGTTGCTGTACAGGTGGAGTTCTCGTAGTAGGGGTGTGGCATTCAGATGTTCCTCGGTGATGGAGGTGATGTTTGTGAACTGAATCGTCAACATGGTGGTGTTCTTTGGTAGACCCTCAGAGGGGTACTCTGTCAGAGGAACCTCATTGCAGACCACCTCAGCTCTTCTGGAATAGCATTTGCAAAGAGCTGGGCAAGAGAGAGCACCATGGCTGAAACTAGCCAACCACAGGAAACCAAGGGCACACCAGGCATTCATTGCTAGGAAACAAGAAAGTTAGGACACAGAGAACTTAGTATGTGGTGGACGAGACCGCAGAAAACTTAAATATCTCACTGAAGTATTGCATAACTGTAAATGATCTAACTACAAATTACACAAGTACAAATAACATCATGTACGGCCATGCACATTGTGTACAGTTACATGAGTAACAAAATAAAACTTACTTTTTTTTTTTCTCTGATTGAATGAGTGTCCGCCAGGCTGCTTCTTACATCAGACTCAGCAGTGCTCACTGACAGATCACTGAGTCATTTGGGAATCTAATCATTACTTATTGAGTAAACAAAGACTAGTCACTATGTAGACATTTGTCAAGGACAGACGGTTGCAACAGACTGAGTGGCTGAGTGAAAGTACAAGTGGGTTTTTTTTTTGGTGTTTTTTGCTCTTTTTGGCTCTGAACTAATTATTTAATTTAATTACAATGGCTTCGATGCTTTAAAATTAGTGTATATGGGTACATGTCTGAGTTGTCTATGTTATTTAGTACTTTGAGTTTTTCTACTCTACCATGGGAAGGAAGGGGTGGAGGGGTGGAGAAGTGGAGGGTGGGAGGGGTCTTGTGGGACAGAAAATGCATGATCATCATTTTAAGATTAGGTGGATTTGATTTATTTTTCTGGAAATTAGATTCATCATCAGAAAGGCTAACTACTTTGAGACAAAAATGTTTGCTCAGCAGAAAGAAATTATTCACTCTGCATGAGATATACAGTAGAGTCACATGGCTCAGTGAATATACTGTAGCAATAAGCCCCATCTATTTCCATCGTGTGGACTGTAGTGTTTGCTTCAGTTAATGTTAAAATGTTCAATCAAAAGTCCTTAATTCAAACATTTAGGTGTTACAAATAAATTCATCGTGATTATGTAGAAAATCTCTCAGTCAGATATTTATGAATAAGATCATTAATGTATTGCTGAAGCTGGTTTGGTTGGAGATTTATACTCAACGCCACAAACAATGCTTTGCAAGTTTCACTCATTTCACTACATTTACTTATAAAGCTGTAGTTTACAAGTTCATTTTACTTTTTGATAAAATCTCAGCTGTCAAACTGATGTAGTGGAAAGAAATGTGCAATAGTTACCTCTATGTAAATGTACTATATTCAACTGTTGGAAACAAGTGTCCGACAAAGCAAACTGATGAACTAAAAAACGAGAAAGAAGACTACTTTCCTACCCACTGAAAACCTATCTCAATGACTGATCGATCCTAGTTTTACTTATTTCAGAGGACGTTATTCCAATAACCCAGTGTACATCAAACTACTCACATGAGAAACCACTAAATTAATCTGTGACAAGGCTTCAGAGGGTTTTTGAAAACAATAGGTTTGTGAGTTGCATGATAAGAGGTTCATCTGTTATAGCTGATGCTGATACAGAATAAAAAATAACTGAGCCATTAGATATCAACAACATTGTGGGTGTGTGTTTGGTAATACTGTGCTTTCATCATGTGAAGAGCCAGCAGTGAATGTTTAAAATGTGCTGATTCACTCAGGTGAACACTACACAAACAATTCTGACTCTGTGCTGTCCACCTCATGATGAAGCGCAACCCCAGCTCCTCATAGACAATCTCCAGTGGAAAACAACTGTCACTTCAGGTTGATACTGCCATATCACATCAGCAGCTCTCTGGGGTTACACCAAGCTTTTTTTTCTGTCTTCATCAAGGTGGTACACGCAAGTGTTTCACCATCCACTGATTGCATAATGGACCATGTGACCACCGTAGGGAGTTCTCCTCTGACACTTCTAGATTTGCACTTCATGATTGCAGTGGACCAGACCACTGTGAGTGACAGTGTTCTGGGTTTTCGTCAGACTTGAAATGTGATTATTTACAGTCATTGTGTCCTAAAAACCAAAGAATGGAGGTTTGGACAATTTTCTCACATGTGATGCGCTTCAGACAATAATGTAAACAAGACACTCCTCTTTGCGAGATGCATGATGTCCCACTACATTCATTTTTATGTATTCATATTTTAAGAATTATATACAACTTTTTTTGTTTCTTGGATGGTTTGCTATATTTTCATCCTTCATGGTGCTTTTTTCAAGGGGTGGCAAACTTTAAAAACTGGTTTGTCAACAATAGCGATCGCCATTTTTGATGAATTCAGTGGTTTCATTTAATGACTAAAAGAAAAACATATTTGTCTCAAATCCAAACTAAAAGACTGAAGGTAAACAGATATATATTCATGATGACAAGGGGATATAGCAGAGGGTGGGTGTGCTGCGTGCCAACTGCAGGTCACAGTGGTCAGCGCTGTGGGTTGCATGGTAATTTGACCAGAATACACAGACACACAGCCAATAGAAAGGATGGATTATAGACCTGCAGAATGAAGTACAATTTTAGCAGATGGGCAACATGATGAACCGTTACATTATGTATGGTGAGTGCCAGTTGGCTTTAGGCTGTTCTAAAAGATTTATTTCAGTCAAGCCCACTCACTCCACATGCACTACTGAGATAGAGACAAACCTATTCTGGTATAGTTCAAACAGTCTCCTAAAATATACTGTAGTCAGATATAACACCTCTTTCTATAACATGGCTGCATTTATAATATGTCTGTGATTCCACATAATGACTCTATAGCAACGTCATTGTTTTCTGTGTTATTGCTTTGTCTTGTGATCACTTCAGCACTGTCACTGAATGCCACATACAGACACTTAAGTAAAAATAATGCAGTTTCATCCAACAGTCCTATGCTGTTCCTATTATTTTGCCCATCACATTTAAATCAATGTTGCATATAGTAAACAACTATATTTAAGATTATTCACTGCACTTGACCTTCTGCAATATCAATCAAAACGGTGAAACTAGTGTGTTCCGACACTTTATCTGGTAGTGAGATCCAAAAAACTGAGTCCAAATCATAACAAAAGATATTGGACAGATATGAGACTAATATCGACTTAGTCTCTCTGGCCAAGGAAGCAAACAACTCTCCACAACTGCATTTGCAAAAATTAAATTCACTGAATTCACATTCAGATGTAATTTAATCTCATTGATACTACACTTATAATTCAATTGAAGAACCTTTGAACTTGACTATTTGTACATTGCATACAGTAGGCCTTCATCATCACAGCTGCTTGTGAATCTGTCACTGATTTGACGGAGATTTGAGTAAAGGTCAGTCTACATGCATTAAAAGTTGTCTTGAAGGCGCAAAACAGCCGAGTTGATGTTTGCAGTGCCATAAATCATGTTTTTTTCACCCCAAATCTTTACAGGTTGTGGAGGATGATCACCGCCATAAGATGACGCACCTCAGACCTAAACACCTCATTAGCCTGATTAGCCAGCCACAGCCTGCAACTACAGCTACAAATGGTCCACGACCATCCCTTCTCCCCCCTTCATGTTCTCAGACAGCAAGGTGTTAGTAACTCAGGTAAAAGCAGTAACAAACACACAATGAGATGCACAGCTGATTTGAGGTACCCTGCCTAGAGGAAACCAACACAAGCTAACCATAACCGTTAGGCCAAGCTAGCAGCAAGCTAGCAATGTTTACCGGTAACACTAGTAAGGGCGAGTTAGCCTGCCATCTGTAGCTAATGATTATCATAAATGAAAACAAGCATTTGTCATAAAATACATGTCACGTTACTCACACATTTAGGTGAAAAATGTCCGTCCCGCGCATTTGGTAGTTGGAGATCTCCATCTTGGTAAAAAAAAAAAAACTCAGCCTTGGATTTATCCTCTCATCTCAGTCGATGAAAAAAAAAACGACATAGAGCTGGTAATCCATAGTCCTCAATCCACCTGTGCTCTGGTTTCATCACTTTCTCTCTCAGACGCATTTTTAGATTATAAAAACAGTTTCTCCAATGAAGGAAGTTCTAGCTCAGCTATTTCACCTGACCACTGCTAATTGTGCTGCGCCTTCTCGAATGTGGGCGGGGCCTGAGAAAGTATTAAGAAGTGGGCGGGGCCAATAGTTTCTTGTACAATCATACACAAACAACCAGACATGATACCAAAACAGGGAAGTGAGAATAAGAGGATTACAACCCCAGTTATTTTTAACATAAATGAAACATTAATTAATCATTTTCAGGGAAACAGAATTTATTTGAACTTTTCATGAATTTCAGAAAACACATAATTTCTGTTCAATTCACATTACTCTGTCTTATTTTGTAGAGTTACTATTTTGCGTAACCAAATACATCCAATCATAAAGAATCCATTGTAATATGATGTGCTGCAGAGTTATACCCATAAAAATAAAACATTATATATGAGCTACACTTTCTATGTATAATACACAGAAACACCTCTTAATCCTATGTACAAATGTCCACACACATGCTTAACACTTCACAAATAGAAATCCAGGTTAGTCACTGCATCTGACAGAACAGTTTTTTGTCATGATAATAAAATAAGGCAGTTTTAATCATCAAGCACTGAGCTGATTTTTTTTTTTCTTTTTTCTTTGGATGTCTCTTTGTAACACAAGGAGTATGTTCATTTTCCTCTTGGTAAATTGACAGTCCCAGTTCTCATGACGACAGCCTATTCTCCGAATCATTCTGTCCATGATGAGAGCTTTTCTTTCTTTTTTTTCAGTCTAGTTCCTGGTACAAATGACACATGCAGGCACTTCGTCCAGGCTGCAGTTATTAATCCACAAAGATGAAAATACTCATCTTTTAGTAGCCAGGGTTAACTGTAAAGAAAAAGAGAGACAGAAAATGATGAAAATGATATGAAAACTTGGGATGCTACCAGATACAGAATGACAAGACTTGAAAGAAGCACTCACACAAAATCAGTTATTTAAAAAGAAAGCTATTCACACAACGCATGGGTAAAATATGCATAAAAAGCAAACAAATATGGGAATAATCTTGGTCTGTATATTTGCAAGAAGTTAAATATAACACAATTTCACAACTGGAACATTTGCTCATTTGGAAAGAATAATTTAGTAGTGCTAAGCTAAGCTAACTAGCTGCTGGGTGTAGCTTTACCATACGAGTATGAGAGTAGTGTCATCGAACACCCACCATGAAAGCAAATCTTCCAAATATCCAACTATTACTTACATTACATTACATACAGATTAATCCCAAACCTGTCTGCTTTTTGTGCACTAAGCATGTGCAGGTATAAATTATCCAAACCATCAAACCATTTGTACGACAACAATGAAATTTAAACATTGACAACATGATTTTCACTTAACCGCAAATGTATAAATTGCACAAAATCATGCCTCTGGCTACATTTACGCCTCCTACAAACTTCAAACACACACAACTCATGCAGAGGTCCAGTTACCCTCTGCCCCCCCTCTTTCACTTCTTCAGAAGAACATATCATCATCATCATCATTATCGACATCATCCAACGACCAACTCCAGTCTTTGAGGCCAAACTCAAGCAATCTGAAACAGTAAGTATGGAGTTCACAGATGGAGGTCAAAGGACTTCAACGATGATCGAATGATCACAGTGTGTTGGGGCAGTGCCATCCACATTCACCAGGGGGCAGTGTGGAGCTGCCAGTAGTTCACAACTGACTAAATGTTACTCATTATGGTGAGAGGGGTTAATAGGCACAGCAGTGCAGCGTTATGGCTGGTGGAGCGGCACACAGAGCTCTGCTACTTACAGTCTCCCAGCATGAGAGACGTTAGAAAGGTGGGGTCAGAGGTGAAGAGGTCAGGGGTCAGTGGAGGATGATACGGAGCATGGGGCCAGCGCTGAGGGATGAGAACCAGGTTAGTAACTTTCTTCTTCTAATGTTTGGTGCCGTGTGCTACTCAATTAGGTGGCTATTGATGCAGAGTGAGGGGCCACGTCAGGGCAGTTGCTGCATACAGCGTTAAAGCATAGGGTGTGCAAAGGCATCCTGTTTAAAGCCAGATGTCCTGTGTCAGCTACAGCTGTGGCCCTATTCAGCTTAACAGAGAAAAATCAACAGGAACAACAGTAACAAAGGCTTGCTGTTTGAAGTTTGACTAAAAAGTATACAGATATGGAGTTTTTGCTCCAGTGCTAAAATTGAATTCACACCTATTTTATTCATTAATTCAAATAGAAAGTGTACAAAGAAAAAAGATCCTGAAAAAAACAAACTCATCTGTGATGTTCTGACCTTTTATCTTTATTGGATTTAATTTTCAAAAGGCCAAAGCTGCACTTGTTTGTTTTGAAGCATCTATTCAGAACATGGGCAGCTTTTTTTCTTGATATTGCTCTTTAAAAAAAAACAAAAAAAAACTTTGTGGTTCTATTAAAATCTGGAAATAACAACCTTTTTTTTTTATCAGTGTGACCCTGGGAACAAGAGGGAACAAATTGGCTGAGTAAAGTGTAAACAGTCATTATAGTGAAGTAAAAATACATAAAAGTTTTAAAGTGAGTGCAAGTGAACATATTCACTGTAAATACAGTGCTCTGCTCACCTGGTCTTCCCCGATGACTGTTGCTGTCTGCTGGGCTGGATCTTTATGGCTCCACGGTGGGTGGACAGACGAGGCGAACCTCTGGGTGAAGGTCGTGGTGAGACTTTTGGAGAGGAACGCGACGTTGCTTCCTGTTGCTGGTTTTGCGCTGAGGAGGGAGGGCTCATTGTCGGAGGTTTCCTCGGGATGCGTTTGAGGAGGTGACTGACCCAGCGCTGCTGCTCCTCCTGAGAGCTGGTCAGCAGAAGCAGATCTTTGGCAATGGACATGTCATAGTTCACTGTTGAAGAAAACAGATCAAAAATAATTAGTGTGCGATCCAGACACAGTGTGTGCATGCAAATATACAGAATCTACTCCAAATCAATGCTAAAGAAACAACACTGACCCTTGCAGGGCACAATAACTTCCTCCTTCCTGTCCAGATGGTCTTTGTGGCACTTGGTGTGGCAGCGGCGGCACTCAAGGGCCGGCGGTGGCTTGAAGACATGCCACAGTGGCCGAGTGCAGGCCTCACAGCTGGACGGGAAGTGATAGAGAGTAAGGATGAACTCGTGGCCCTTGTGGCTAATGTAGGAGGCGCGTTCACCGAACGGCGTTGGCTCCACTACGACCTCCTGGTCCCGCTTGCTCTCACCTTCATTGGCATAAAGGATCTAGAGAGAGCGAGAGAGGGAAGAAAGAGAATGAAACTTTACTCAAGATTTACTGATGCAGACGATTTATGAAAGGAGGGAGAAGGGAGAGAAAGAAGGGAAGAGGGACAGCTGATGCACATTACCTGGAATATCCTTGGAATTTCTTTGGCATCTGCACGATACACATCAGTGTGAGTGACAGGTCGGACATGGAACAGTTTACTGGAGGAGGAAGAAAGAAGCCTTAAGTCTTGGGATCACCAAGGATAATAAGTAATTATTAGACTGGGTATAGATTGATTTAAATTCTTCTAACCTAAGCAAATGACTTAAAATGGCACAATGTTTCAATTACATCAGTTTAAATCATACTTCATCCTTTCCCTATTGTCTGTTGATTAGTGTACGTCTTAAATCCCACTGTTACATTAACTATTTAGAGTTTATTATACACTAAATAGTGACTGAGGGAACACATGTTGTGCAGCGCTCTGCAGCAACTCACTCGATGTCCAGGGTCATGAAGGGGTTGGCCTGCTCTCGGTCCTGCTCACTGTTATAGAACAAGATCTTTTTACTGCTCACGACAACATACTGTAAAGGAAACACAAAACATGGACAAGAACCATCAGAGCGGGAAGTGACTCAACAGCAGTGGTGACTACTAACAAAACAAATCTGTAGGTATGAGAAAAAAAAAAAAAAAAAAAAAAACAGTGGGTGCCCTACTTTTTTGTCCCAGCCAAAGCGCTTTGTGTTCTTGGTGGGAAGTGAAATCCAACCCTCCAATCTGGCGTCTGGTTCAGAAGAGAGAAAACAGGAAGATGTGAACACAATGAGGAGAACAGCCTTTAATCAAGTGAAGCACTCAAAAGAACACCTAAACATGTTTCAGCTTAAGTGGCATTGGTCGGAGAGCAAATGATTCCTCGCCAAAGCCAAAGGCACTAGTCAGCAAGCTCCGCTCTTTGTTTGTAATAAACAGTACCAGACTTTTTAGTGGAAACTACACGGCCGGTGAGTAAAAACCCTGACAAATGTGGCTGCAGTGAACTTAAAGAACACACACGTTAAAGCAAAACTAGTATCATAAACTTCACTTGCAAACTTCTCTCCCACATTTTTTACAGTGGAATAAATTTCAACAAAGCAGGGCACCATCAAGCTGTGAGTATTTTCGTGTCCAGTGAACATTAAAAAGGATTAGAGCACAGTAGAGACGGAGTCAACACAGTAGAGCGGATTAGCTGCAGGCCAGGGTTATTTCTTTCAAAACAAGAGTGAATAAAGATGAAAATGTTCTTTTGCAAAATTGTTATGAAACAGTCTTAGGTCAAATGCAGCTTCAGACGTCTATCTCCACTCCATGCAGGATCACCTGCAGGTTCGGGCTCGGGGGACTGTTGGTAGGTGAGAGCCAGGGGACGGGGGCCCTGCTCCACCTCATATTCTTCTTCATCCTCAGAGTCAGAGTCAAAGAGAGGGCGAGCCGAGTGAAGGTTAGGTCGTGTGTCGATGCAGACAGATTTGTGAGTGCGCTGGTAGGTGAAGGACATGGATTCTGAGGTGTGAGAGTGAGTAATGCGAACTGGGAGGAGGAAGGGGAAGAAAAGGGATAAAAAGAAAAGGAAGAGGTGAAACACAGTTGGTCTGGGAGACAAAGAGACTCAGTGTGAAAACAAAGGAAATTGCAAGAAATCAAGGAGAGAGACGGAGGAAAGATGAAAGTCTCACTGGTTTTGTGAACGTTTTGTGAACCGGATCAGTGTGGTGGTGATGATGATGAGTGTGAGATTGAGCGTCTACCTGGGTATCCATCGGCCACATCCAGGTCGTTGCCACTGCTGATGCTGGTGGAGTCAAGAGAGTGAACGCTGAGGGAGGTGAGCTGGCACCGCAGCTGCTCCAGGTCGCTGTCCTTACTGTCCAACGCCATCTGCAGCTCCAGACGCACCTGGTTCTCCTCTGCTATCAGCTGATCGACCACATGACAACACTTTTAACTGGAGTTCAAGATCAGCTTTGCTTTTTTATCTAGCATTTTGACACAACAAAGGGCTGCAGGTCGGATTTGAACCCATAGCAGCTGCAATTAGGACCAATGCAATTAAAATAAGCAAAAACCTATAATCGCGACTTAATGTGCTCATCAAATCTTTCTTAAATCTTGTTGAGACGGCAAGTTGTAAATAAAGTGCGATCCAAATATTTTCATATTTGAATTAACAAATACAGAATTATAGGATATTATTTTATTAATCAGAACAGGTTTTAACAGGTGGAGGCGTAGTGCACAAAACATTTAATTGGCCTATGCAACAATCAGGGACAGTGTTTTTGTTGGACATAATGTAGTGTATGGACAAGGAGTGCTTGAATTTTGGCTTATAGTACACTTCCAAAGCAACTTTAACTTAAGTGCTGAAAAAAGTGATTCATGACTTGCTGTCTGTGATTTATTCACTTTTATAAATTCCAAGCAGATGCAGTAATTAAAAATGGATATGTAGCTAACTGAAGCTACATCTTGCTACACAATCAGAGTTTTAATCGAGAATAAAAAGACAGTTTTCCTCAGTATCCTCACAGAAATATAAATGTTTTTTTTTTCAATGTATGTGTATATATTTGTGTAGCGTGGGCGTACTGACCGCCTGCATATCCATCATCTCTCTCTGGTATTTGATGATGGTGCTGTTGAGCTTCTCCTTCTCCGCTCTCAGCTCCAGCTGCAGCTTCCTGTTCTCCTTCTCCTTTCTGTGCACCTCGGTGTCAGTGCCCCGGTGGCCTCCCCGTCCCGTCTCCCTCCTCCGGTTCATCACCTCCGCCAGCTTGTTGATAGCCTGAGCACAACAGAGCACAATAGACAGCTTTACACACATCTTTGAATTTAGCTTATACGCACATAGACACACACCTGCAGGGATATCAATGTTGCTGTGAGACAGATTTTTATACATTTGCCCAGAGTTCAACACAAGCTTATGGCTGATGATGATGTGACATAACTGATGTCTGTGGAAAAAAAGATATATTTAATAATGTGAAATCATAAAAAAGAAAATATATTCCAGGCTTTCTAGACCTGTGTGGGCGTCCAGACACACCTGAATTTTTAGTGTCCTTTCATTCTGCAGCTGCTTTTCAAAGGACACTTTGACTACGCTCATCTGCTTCTCCTCCTCCTTGGCCCTCTGGAGCTCTGTATAAATAGCAAGAGATGGATGTCAATTCAGGGCTCAGTTTAACTTACCATAAGTTTTACAGAAGCAATCCATAACTTACAGGCACAAATCTCCTCCCTGATGAAGAGACTGACGTCTACTTTTTATTACTTTTATTTCCCCTCATAGCCTTCTACTCATAAATCGAAAAGATATGCAAGACAGCTTTTTAACACATTTTCCAGGACAGAATGAAATGTCGTTTCTGTAAGAAACCTGCTCTTGGCGACACTCATTAACTCAAAGTGACACTCACGTTGCTGCATGTCTTTCAGCTGGTTGTTGAGCTCCTCTTTCTCGCTGGCCAGGTTGGCGACATCCACGGTCAGAGTGCGATTGGACTCCTCTAGCTGTTGAAGTGGTGGACAAAGCAGAGGTGAGTCTAAACCCCACAAACACTAATAGTCAAGCAAACTTCATGTATGGAGCACATTTCAAAAAGGGCTTGGAAAGAAGTTAACCAACTGTTGTGTGCCAAATAAAGGCAGTGAAGAAGATGCAGACAACAAAGGCTGAAAAGTTTCAAAATACATAATATATAACCACTGTGGTGCAGTGGTTAGCAGTATCGCCTCACAGCAAGAAGGTTCTGGATTCAATCCCTCGGTCTGAGGCCTTCCTTCCTGCCACAGTCCAACGACATGCTTACTAGCTTACGGTGCACGTGTGGTAGTTTGTCTCATGACAGCCCTATGACCCTGCACAGATAAGTGGAGACTACAGACTACAAAAAAGGTCTCGATCTCACCGAGGTGATGGTGGCCTCCTTGTCACTGAGCTCCTGCTTGTGTCTCGCCATCATGTCTTTGATCTCCAGCTCCTTCATGATCTTCTCCTTCTCCAGGTCAGAGTACTGCTCCTCAGCGATGGAGCGAGCCAGCTGCTCAGAGTCCGCCTTGGTCAGACTGGCTTCCAGCTGAGCCGCCAGCGAGTCCCTGTGGAGAGGAGGAACCGTTATCATCATCTTATTAACTGCACAAATCTTTGATCTGTGAAATAAAATCCCTGCTGTCAGAAACAGACGGCCTGATATTTATCAGTATTCTAATGATCCTTTTTTAAATGCACGGTTTTAAAGCATTTTTGTGTCATAAGCTGTAAGCAATTTTATTCTGTTTCATTCATTCGTCTTCACATCTCCATGTCCCTTGTTGGAATGAAACTCTTCTTTTTGTTTTGCTTTTCATCTTTTCTTTGTTTTTCATCTTTTAAAAGGAGAGCATCTTGTGTGTTTTACATTCACGACAGAATTGGATCAAGTAAAATCAGATGCGCTGGGTAGCTAGTTCAGCTTCCACACAATTGAGGTCATTTCAGTGCTTTGTGTTTTCATGTTGGATTCGATCACAGTTACCTCTCCTCCTGATACTCCGCCAGTCGTTGCTGTGCCTCTTTGTACAACTTGTTCCTCTCGTTGCACTCGTCCTTCAGCTCACGGATTTGTGTCTTGTAAAGTGTCTAGGAGAAGGACGACAGACAGATTCAGTCAGTTTCATATCACTATAGATACAGGCAAGGAGTAAAGCCAAATACTGGACTGTTACATTTTTTTTGCTACACTGACTAAGCCATGTTCAGTTTCAAACATTTGGCTGTCACTGCTGTTTGTGCAGAAAAAAACTAAGATATAACATTGGTAAAAAAAAAAATACCGTGAAATACTGCTCTGCCTCCAATTGGTCCTTCAGCTCCTTCAGCTGGCTGTCGGCCTCTTGCTTCTCCCTGGATCAGCACCAAAAACCTGTCAGTCGTTGCTCTGGGCCAACTGAGCACCCGAGCCAAAACACTCTTCTCAAATCAGACATGATGAATTGGATTCTCCACAATAAACTGCCATCCATATTAAAATATTAACAACTGCCACCTCTCTGTGTCTGTGTGTCTACAGTGTGCACAGTGCTCATTATATTACTGTGTGTGTGTGTGACTGTGGGTTTGACCTGCGTAGCTCCTGGCTCTGCTTCTCCAGGATCTGCTTCATGTCCAGCAGGTGGTTGACCTCCTGTTTGAGCTGTTTCTCGGAGGAGCGAAGCACCGACACCTGCTGGTTCTGCATCTTCAGTTCACTCTGGCTCAGGCTCCGCTTGTGGATCTCCTGCTCCACACGTAAGCTCAGGTTCTTCACCTGCACAAACACACACACGGACACAACACAAGCATTTCAGTGGGCACACTAACTGACAGTCAGGCAGGACATATGTGGAACATTTTACATCTTCTTTATCGCAGATTTTTAGTCTATAAAAAGACTAAAAACACAGAAAATGCACATTAAGAGATCCCATCCTCTCATTTCTCATTTTGCATGAACACCAGGTAACAAACCAAAGGACAGTTTTGACAGAAGGAAATGTTCTGCAAAAAGAAGAAGAAATTGCTAGATTTATACTGATTGATTGTAGGTAAGTGCTGAGGGTGAGGTGTTTGACCTCTACATACCTCCTCACTTAGTTTCTCCTTCTGTGCCTGCATCTCATCCATCTTGTGCTGCGCCTGCTTGTAGTCACAGTCCAGCATGGAGTGCTCCTTCTCCATCTGCAGCAGTCGGCCCTCCACCTGCAGCTTCAAGCTGCGCTCCTCCTGCAGGGTGCTCTCCACCTCTGAAACCAAAAGAAACGGTCAGGAAAACCCATCAGGAGGAAAATCTATGATGCACTTGATACGACTGGTATTGACAAAACAATTTGCGCCTCTCTTTGTGCCTGCTGGGGGGCACCGGGCAAATGGAAGAGTGAGAGAAGGGCAATCTGAAAACAATATTTGAAAGCCAGCCCGTTATAGTTTTCTGTCAGACCAGAATTATTTTCAAATGCTGTTTGTTGAAGGTGTCCTCATCCATCAGCCCTTCGCCATTCTCCAGTGGCTGTTTTATTTCTGCTCCGACCTTTTCGACCTCCCTGACTGATAAAACCATCTTCTTCCCTCCTTTTTAATCATCTTAATATCTCTGTCTGAGGTGAGGTGATTGTGAGTAAATTAACTTTAAACTACCATACAACCATATGCCGATGCTCTCATCCATCCTCCGGTCACATTTGACTCTTGCGTCCTACGGCTCACTCACCTTTAAAGGCCTCGGACTTTGCCTCCTCGATGGATTGGTAGATCGTGTTTTTATCCGCGAGCTTGGCTTTGGTAGCTTTGTGTTCTACCTCCTCCTGCTCCAGACTCTGCTGGAGAGACTTCAGCTTGAACGTCATGTCGATCTCTTGGTTGCTCTTTTCCTACAGCGGGTCACAAATGGATATTAAGTTTCCAGTGGTCAGTGATCTTTATATTTTAGGAAAAGGTCAAATGTAGGATTTTGAGCAATTCACACTGGAGATTAGCAAAATGAAAATGACAACCAACCTTCTCCAGGTCATTGAGCTTCTCTTGCAGCCGCTTCTTCTCAGACTGAACCTCGGAACGAGACGACTTCAACTCTTTCACCTCGTCCTCCAGGCCAGAGACACGTCCTGGGAATGGAGGATACCAAAATAAGAGCACAGAAAGAGTTCGTAGCTTGTGCTGGATGCCAGTTAGGAAGTGTGTGAATGTTTCAGCTTCAAAACAGACATGATCTAAAGGTGAGACATTACCTAGGACTCCTGCCTACTATACATAGTTTATTTTCCCTTTGACTAACTCCACCCACGTGGAGGTTTTTTAATATGAGGCATCACGGCAAAACAGACAGTGCCGTTGTTTCGATACGTCCCCTCTGACCTCAGCCACTGGCCTCTCGGTGAGGACTGAGTGTGTTTAACTTTCCAAACAGCATCTCACAAGAGGCGCTGGCTTTGGTCCGCCTTTGGCTTTTTTACAGCCCCTTGCTTCACTCTCGGCCTTATTGAACAGATATTTCCACCTATGATCGGATATTTCCCAAGTCTGGTCCAAAACAACAATTCACACGTAGCACATGTGCAGCCTCCAGCTCCCAGTTGTGTAACACCACTTTTATTTTCCCCTGCTACCGAGGAGATGTTGCACTGAAAGATCGCAGCTCGACTACCTGCAGTTATGGCAGTGAATTAACCTTTTGTGCTGCTGAATTCTAACACTACTAACCTTATAAAATTTTAATAGACATATTAAAGTTTGGAAGGTGGAAGGCTTTTAAATAAAGGTTGGCTGGTTTTGCAAAGTGGTGATTATTGCAGTAAAAGTGTGCTTTTTCTTTTTATTGTTAATCTCCAACCACAGTGTGAATAAACTTTGCTTGTGTTTAGCAGTTTGTCAAAAATGCTAATAGCATACCAAGCAGGGATCATAATAGACCAAGTGAAGCTGCAGCAGTAAAACCTGTGACTAATTAGCTCAACAACTGTGTTTTACTGCTCATGAAGTGAACTTTTTTATTTGCAGGATGAACAAGTATTTTCTTTTCCCTCGTTCCACAGTCTTCTCAGCTTTTGAACATCCATTATTATCAATATCCAACAAACAACAATGCCTCACCCTGCAGGTCAGTAATAGTTTCCTTCCCAAGGTTGTGGGCTCTTGTCTCCTCCTCCAGCTTGGACTGCAGCCCCATCAGCTGCTTCTCCAGCTCCATCTTGCTGTTTTCCAGCTGGCTGCACTTTTCCTGCATCTCCCTTAGGCTCACCTCCAGGCTCTGGACCTGTTTCTGCACCTCCGCTTGACTCTTCTTCAGCCGCACCGCCGCCTCCTGCTCGGCCTGGAGCACAGCGTTGGTCTCCTCCAGCTTCAGATGACAGAGGGGGAGAGACAAGATGTGTCATTGGCCTGTCATGTCTGTCTTTGTTAATAATGTGTTTAGTTATTTATGATCCACATTGTGATCCACATTGTCTCTTCAACCATGACAGTTGGACCCCTCTACAGTTGGCTGACCTCTCCTGGTTATGAAGAGTTTTTGTTTGTTGAAGGAGTTTGTATTATGTGCACTATGTTGTATGATTGATAAGAATATTATAAAATAAAAATTGCAACTCATAAAAAAACAACAGAGGATGCAACTATTTCTTCTCTCCTGAAGGCAAAACTGTGTCAGAGTAGCAGCAAAAAATAAAGAGATTTAATGAGGGAAAAGAACAATGAAAGCAGCAGACACAGTTGATGGATTATCAAATTTGCATGTTTGTCAGCGGAGGGAAACGAAAGTTATCGGCAGAATAAAGACAAAGTTTTTGCCTCACCTGTTTCTGCAGGTGGATGTTCTTCTCGCTGGATATGTGGGAGTTCTGGCTCTTCTTTCTCAGATCTTCTAGCTGGTCCCTCAGGCTGTTCACTGGCGAATAAATGCACACGTATAAGAGCTGTGCAGTGTTTGATGTAACACATTCAGTGGAGGTATCATCAACGGTTGCCTCTGTGTTTTGGTGCACTTTGTTTGATCTGGTTTCGCTTGTAATTTGTGTGTTACACAACGACTTCCTGATTTCTTTCAAGGCAGTAAAACATCTGAACATTTGGGGAAAGTTTCTTCTTCTGTATTTATATAGTCCTCATAACGACTTGGGTGGGACTCAGGACTCTCAGGATGTAAATCACATTAGTTTTGCAATTAGAATATATTATGACAAGCTTTCAAACCTAATATTAAAATTTTAAATACAATTAATTTATTTTTTCCTCAGGTGCTTACGCTCATTCTCCAGGCTGCGTTTCCTGTCAGTCTCGATCTCCACCTTGCGCAGGTTCTCGGCGCTCTGGTGCTGCAGCAGCGCTCGCTCCCTCTCCAGCTGCCTCAGTGAGGCCTCCACTTTCTGCCTGGTGTTCATCTAATCAGAGAAGGCATCAAAAAGCAATGTGAGCGGGATAAACTCAAACCCTACTTCACCGTATCGGGCCGGTGTTTGAAATGCATCCATGCTTACCTCCTTATCCAAGTCTTTGACCAGCTTGTCTAAACGGTTGGTGGCATTTCTGGGGAAAAAGTTTTACAGCTTTATTACTCATTTCTTCCCACAGTTCACTGGATCAATCATTATTCTGCTATTACCACAAATACAAATTTCAGTTTTTTTTTCCCTTTTATATGCAACTTTACCACAAAAACTACTCAAAATTTCCAGATCATCTACCAACAGATTGTTCTTTCACTGTGCTGGAAGTGAATTTTCTTTTCCTTTCTTTTTAACATCTCCTATTATCAGAAACTCTGAAACCTGCGGCAGTGTAGGAGAGGAGGTCACCCCCTAATGAGGAAAACAATCATTAAATCGATGGCACTCAACATGAAACTTCCTTCGCTGGCTGACAGAAACTTTCAATCTTCTCGGTAATGGCTCGTTTTACTTATGGTAATTACACCAATGTCCCTAAAATGAATTTGGCAGTGATCAATAAAAGCATTCAAACACTGGATATAAACTAAACAGTTATGTATTTATCTCCTGATGTTTTTAAACCTTGACTTTTGTTGATGAATTGCTTGACTGTGACACTTTATTTTGAAGGAAACACTTTTAAAGCATCATTGCATTTGTGTGTGTTATTCGCCCCCTCGTACTTGCACTTGTTCTCCAGTTCATCTTTGGCCTGCATCTCATGGTCGAGCTGCTCCTCCAGCTGATGAAGTTTCTTCTGCAGCTGCTCACACAGAAGAACAGCAAAGAAAAAAAAATATGATCATCTACTGCCCATCTCCATCTTGGATTTCTCCCTTTGGATCAGAAACACTCACCTCTTTCTTACTGTCAGAACAATACTCTTTATCCTCAGAGTTTTGCTTACTGTCCACCGTATCAGAATCACTCTTACTTTCCCTCAGCAGCCTGACAGGGACAAGACAGAGGAGAGGAGCCATGAGTGTTTGTGACTGAGTTCACCTAAGGTGCTTTTCTCAGCCCTGACATCATCCATCCAATACCCGCCCTTGTCCAAAGATCTACAAATGAGTGATTTACAGTATTTTACCCTGAACGCATCGCTCAGAGGCGGAGCTGACTTCACTGCATGACTTCATGGCAGTTCATGCTGAACACCCATAGGTTCATGCACCAGAGCTCACTGTGGAAAAATAAGGCAATAAGGTCCGAAACATCTTTCAGGCTTCTTCTTACATCTGGATGGGTTTACCTTTAGAGAAGTGCTCCAATCCACAACTGTGCGCTGCCAACTGTTCTCTGTGATGGTTGGCATCTATCTCTGGGAATCATTAAACCACCACTCTGTGACACACGGCTGCACAGTGACCACAGAATCTGAAGCCATTTTACAACCACTTTGAGACCAGTCGTGCCCTTTCAGGCTCAGCGGCTCTTGCGTGGTGTGCAGAGTTTATAAAAATGGAAATGCACCTATATGTACTTAAAAATGCCATGTGAAAACTTCTTATTAGCTGCTCAATGTCCTAGCCACACATTTAGACTTTGTATACATTCCTCTGGTTTTAATGTCACTGGATTTAATGTCACTTACTGACTTTAGTTACTTTGTGTTTTCTGAGCTATGTGGAAAAAAAAGAAACAAACCTTCATCTCAAGCCTAAAAAGGTTAAAACACAGAAAAAGCACTATAAGATATTGAATCCAACACATAGGTGATTTTTCTTCCTTCTCTCTATTGAAACCAGGGCTTAGAAACTAGACTTCACCACAAGCAAAGAGGGCAGTTAAAGGGTCTGTCAGAACAAGGCAGCAGTGTGGAGCTCAAACAGGCGGACAGTGTCTGACTGCTGTAAGACTGTATTAAAGGTACGGGTGTGAAGCTGTCTTTCTCTGCCTTGTGCATTTAAAGCACAGCTCTGTCTTTAACACTGCTTCCCGAGTCTAGAGGCCTCAAACAGGAGCGCTGCATTTAATTTTGTTTGAATGAAAATCTACATGAATAGAAGATCAGCAGTCATGGATCCAGATGAAAAAAGAAGAAATAAGATGTCAGAATGAAAGACTCACTGATCCTCCTTGAAGTAGGTGAAACCGACAAATGGGAGCTGGTTGCCGACGAAGGCTTTGGGAGGAGGAAAGGTCTCGACATCTCCTTTATCAACCTCTATGTCGTCAAAGTTACTGGTGTCTATGTCACTGCTCAGCTCTGGCACAACTGGGGCCACAGCTGGAAGACAGAAGCAGAGAGAGAGAGGGAGAGAGTCATGGAGTGAAAGTGGGCGAGGAGGAGGCGCAAGCCAGGAGAGGTTGAGGAAAGAGAAAGTTGTGTATAAACTGTGACTATCGGTTTTTTTTTCCGATTAAGGCCTGATCTCAGAATTACAACGATTTCTTCTTAATAGAGAATATATTTTCTAACGTAATGCTTCTGTGTTAACCCTGTGCCAGCTTTGGCTGTGCTTGTAGCAGCAGTGAGCTTTCCACAGGTTGGCGTGGGGCTGACACCGCTCCTTTTCCTGTACAGAGCTCGCTTTGTGCCTCACACACACACATACACACAGTGCCTTTCAAAAACCAGGCCTAAACACACCGGGAGTGAACGCTCCCTGAGCTCTGCTCTCACAGGGGCAGGCGCACTTTAAAAGTCTGCACGACTGGCAGACAAAAATGTGTTAAAGAGCCAATCTGATAAAACCAAGCCAGAGCTTCGGCCTATAAATGGCTCCTAATTAAGAAAAAAAAACTGTAACCCTGTACGGATCAAACTTCCTTAAACCAGTGCAATTCTGGCCCCGAGCAAAGAGCTTATTACTCTTAGGTCGAGTCACAGCCCGCAACGTGACGAATGTGACCAGAGGATGGTTGAGAAAATACAGGGAGAGATCAAGAGCAGCAATGAAACAAAC
>OMNW01013038.1:37197-67591 GCA_900303245.1 Selene dorsalis | reverse complement strand
GCTCCGCCCAGACTATTCTGCCGGGGGGAGCGAGGTCTGTGAGCTGAAGAGGGGAACAAGACAGAAGGTTTAAAAACTTGTTGAGAGTTAACCAACTCAAATGATTACAGTTAAAAAATGATTAAGTTATTCTATGATGTAGAAATGTTGATGGTGAGATGAGTGAGGTGCCATTCAAAACAGGTTATCCAGTGATACTTAACCATATTTCCTATCTATTTTGCAAATACTTCCCATTGTCATGTATCTGTGTTCTTCTTGTGAACATGCAGTTAGAAAGTTATTCAAAAAAACCAATAAAGGAAAGAAGTCTTCTACCTCCGCTAACCACTGAAGACCATGTCCCTCCAGAAGAGTTGCTCCGGTTTGGGGGAGTCACTGGCACCTCTCCAGGGGCATTGTGGGAGACTAAGTCCACTCCTGGAGGGACTCCGGTGGTCCGGCAGGGCGGCACCCGGTGAGCACGAGGCGTCCGCTGGGATTTTGGAGACATCCTGGGTGGACCTGTAGATGAAGCCAGAACTCAATAAACAGACAGTAGAGGTGAAGTAAACACAGTGAACAGCTTCCAACCATCCTGCTGTGGTTTCTTTTTGAAGCTCATTTGTATCTCTCGCAAGCTTTTAAAAATTCAAACATATGCTATGAGTACATCCTTTAACTAATGTTTACATATCACATCATACAGTGGTGTTATTTAGCGACATGCGAGTTAGTGGAGAAACTGCAAAAGGTCCAGTAAAGTGATCACACCACACTTTTCACACCACGACCAAGTGAAGTGAGAGATGAGAAACAGGGAAACAGAGGAGAGCTTTCTTCAAGACGTGTTTGTGCTTGAACAGTGTCTGTCTTGCAGGCAGCAGCACAGTGCAATGTTTTCAGCTAAACACTGAATTTCGCTGTATAAACATTTGAAAAGAATAAAAGTGATAAATAGGAACTTGGAAATGGCACTTAATTTGGCTCTGTACTCCAACTCTCACTCCTACTCTTTGGATTTAATATAGAAGAAGGACTAAGAGGATCTCGGCTCGCTTACTGTTTTAAGCGTGTTTGAGGGTGAATAGAGAAATACTTAAACTCTCCTAGACAGAAAGCACAGCACACACAGTGATGCACCCACATGCCAAGGTGAAACTGCCTGATGCACTGACAAAGGATCAGCTTAGTGGCTCACTAGATCCTCACAACTTCCACTTTTGAGGAAATTGAAAATCTGACCCCAGATCAGTCTGAAGAGCCAACTTCACCTATTCGTGTTGTTCCACACTAGACCTGGGCAAATTTATTTTTGAAAGTAGTTTCCATATTTAAATTCCAAGAAACTTCAAACAGCTTTCAAAACGAGTGGGAATTTGGAATCACTTCCACACTGAGCTCAATCCATCCACCTTCAACTCAAACCTTTGCCCAGGTCTACTCCACACTAATGTGGGTACCTTCTGAAGACATGCGTTTGGGCAGAGTGGAGGCTGGCGACGTGGGCCCATGGTGGGAAAAGGAGGATGAGGAGGAGGGATAGGAGGGGTGGGATGAATGAGAGGGAGGCCTGGAAGGTCGAGAGGGGGGTCTGGAAGGAGGCCGGGTGGGCGTGGTTGCCCGAGGAGGCAGGGAGGAGGGGCCAGACTGGTAACGAGAGGGGGGGCGGGAGGAAGGAGACGGACAGGGTGAGGGCCAATGGGATGAACCTAAGAGAAGGAAGGACAAATGATCATGGATGACAAAGAGCAGATGATGATGACCAGCTAAAGTGAGGAAACAAGGGTAGAGCAGGAATAGAAAGAAGGGGGAGATTAAAAGATATGAGAAAGCATGGCGAGGCAGGAGTACAATGATCTAACTGACATCAGGTATAAATAAAAGCATCAAAGGAATTAACAGACATCAGAAATGGACATCCCAGAGACTCTACACCAAAGTCACCCCTGATGTTACATCAGTTAAATAAAGAAGATAAAACAGGGTAAGAAATAACTCTTTTCCCGTCACAGAGTCACTATACTGACTGACACACTCATCTTCCATTACACCTCTGGTATGTTTCAGAGCCATCTAACACCATATGTCTGTGTGTGGTGTATTAAAAATGTACCTCCGTTAACCACCCTCTGGTCAGCGCCAGAGCTGGGACTGTAGTCATGAGGTCCTGGTCGAGGGGTTGAGGGCCCAGCTGAGCTCTGAGCCAGACGAGGTGAATTCTGGCGTCCCGGCCCCCATGACATTGTGTCCCTGTTCCTCTGCCCTGGAGGAATGTACTTATTCTCTCTGTACATTTACACACACACACACACACGGCAGATGGTTTAGTTAAACATATACAAGACAATAGTCACGATAACAAAGGGGAGGAATTAATTCAACACTCTGCTACATTCAGCTAAGTACTCTTCATCAGCCAAAATGAGCATGTTTTCTTTAATTACAGAGGAAGTATTTGTTCTGGGAACAGCTGCTGTCTACTTAGTGAATTATCTAGAACTACTTTAAGGTTCAAATTTGCCTCTCTTGCCGAAGATGTTCTACTGCAGGCCCACTTCATCTCCAAGCGTTATTCATGATAAGTATATTTAGTATACATCGTTATATGCTACAGAGTCCTATAAAAATAATACTGATATGTGATGAATGATGGGTTGGTATGAGGAAAATTCAAATAAATGTAGTGTAAGTCATTCTGCTATATATAGAAATTTCCTGCTCCATACAAGTCAGGCACTGGAAATGAAGAAAGTGAGTGTGTATCCAAGTCTATATAATGCACCTCTTTGAAATTCTTTCATCAGCCTGCCCAATGATAAATTCTCTGAATCAATTTTACTGCATAAACTGTATAAACTAAAATTCAAAATGTGGTATGTAAACATTGCAGTGTTGTGTCGTGCTGCTCTGGTTAAAAGGAGCTTGTATTGCAGCACACATCAAGGGCCAATTACCAACAATAAGAATGAATGAAATTTGAAAGACACATGCTGATTGTGAACACAATCTGCAATTACATAATTACAAGCTACGCACTCTCAGACACTTACAAGCAGAAGAAGTATGATTCTATGTTTCTGTGTGTTTCCTGGTCTCACCTGCTAAGTGTGTGAGTCTCCCTTTCCCCTCGCACCACAGCAGTATATTTCTCTTCCTCAGAGCGGTCATCATTCTCCAGGGCCACACGGGCCTTGTATGTGGCACTGGCTTCAATCTCCTCTGCCAGCTGGGCAGCACGTGCTTCTCTCTTGAGGAACTCCTCTGAGTTGTCCCGCTCCAGAGGGACCCTGGGAAACAAGCTCAGGTCAGACAAGGGCAGCAGGGTATTGGAGGGACTATAAAAAGGAATGATTTCAAGCTTTTACTTGAATCATGTAAAATTGCACTTAATAGAATGATACACTATAGGTTAATGACCAGAAATGTTAAAAGTATTTCCAGAAAACAGATCAATATTAGACTTACATTGTGTATTATTAGTGCAAAGAAAGACACATGAACACAGAAACTTACGTATATGTGGACAGGCTGCTGTCATATGTAGATAGGACTCCATACTTCTCCTCATTGTACTTGAACATGTCATTGGGGTCCCACCCATTTGACTGATATGAGCAGGGAAAGAAGGGCAGAGAGAATTTCAGGAAAAGCCTATGAGGAAATTATCAATGCTGTGGATGAGATAACACAACCTCTGTTCACTTCTATCACTGTCAGATTTACCAGCCATCACACGAAGGCCTGTGTTGATTCCATGTATTATGTGCAACATCAAATGCATGTGTCGTGTAGTTGTGTGTTTTCTTACCACATCGGTATCCAGAGACTCAAGGCTGTCAGAGTTGTGGGTCTCTCCTCCATCCCACGGCTCTAGATCTTTCTCTTTATGCTCGCCATTGATTCTACCAGTCACGGCTGCATCTGTGAAGTTGTCTGCGACACACACACACAAAGAATACGTATTGATGTTCAGCAGACTGCAACACAGGAGCACACACACCCAAACACGCAGACACAAACACATGGAGAAGCTCAGGATGGTATACAGTCACATGGCTGCACTTTCACTGTTTATGCAGGGAAGCGCTCATGCCTCAAGAGCTTCTGCCACAAGATCTCACAGCAAAGGTCTTTATGGAGGTAGTGCTGGTTCACCAGACACACCCACTCACAACCAGACATGGGCCCAACTGGATTGGGAAAAAATCCTTTCAAAAAAAATTTGAGCTATTGCTTGAGCTGGCCTTGGCAAAGCTAGAAAGGGTACGAAAGGTTCTGACTGTGTAAGTAAGACTCTGAAAGGCCACTAAATAACGGGGAGAAAGTAGTCCCCAATCACTGCCTTAGCTTATGAAAGTATGTACAAATCAAATCAAGTAATGTGCTATAGTATTCTCAAATGGCTGACATTTGCTGGAAATTAAATGCAAGTATCACAGTGTGTCTACAAGGCCCAACTTTTTCCTCCACTTCATTTATTATGCATCACCATGGCACCATCTTGAAAGAAAACATTCAAATGGAAAAAAAAAATCTCCTTAGGGCTGATGATAGTCCACACTTTCAGGACCACACCTGCTACATTTAAGTAAACTCACCGAATAATTTGGTTGGCTCAACTAAAACCAGGGACAGGCATGCTCAAAGAAAACCCTCAATTATATTTGAAAGGAAATCTAATCTCATGTCAGCCCAAGTCTGTTCTCACATTCTCAGAGCTGGCATCAATGGACCACGTGCATAAAACATATCAGCCACCTGGAGTTACGTAACTCAGTCATCCCAACTCATCCTACAATACACAGTGCATTTTAGCATTTCTAGCATGAGATACATTCAAAATACTACCTTGGCACCGTACAGGCAGTTAGGCTAACAGGTCTGAATTATATTAGCAGAGGTGGTTGGTATGCTTTGTGCACAATGTCCATCAAGGGAATTGTACATAAAATAAGGAACATTTAAAATACATTTATGAGCAGAGTGAGGGGTAAGCAAACATGCATTTAGATTGCAGTCAATTCTATGACCTTAATGCACTTCAGGGCCAAACCAAATTAAAAATCCTGACTTAACTTGATTTTTAATACAGTGATCAGAAAGCAAATTAAGGTGCTAGTGCTCAACATGAATTTTCAAGCTGTTGCTTTCAATGGAATCACAAGGTTATTGTTTCTTCCTCCATCTAGCTCTGACTTTTCTTGATCTCTGGTCCAGTAAGGTTTGAAATCAGGTGTTGTTTTGGAAAATAAAATGATGCTCTCAAACATCAGTTGAGACAAGAGTTATGACAATACACTTCCTTGTAAGTTTCAAACAGTAACTGCTGTTTAAAACAAAATGCGATTTAGGAGAAGTTCAAAAGAAATAATTCATTTATTACAGTAAACATTTAACACTATTAGTTGTATATCTCTCACAGATTCCTCATAAGTAAGCATAAGGCCAAACAATATGTATAATGTCAGGGCCATTGCTGCCCTTTTACTGAAAGCTTAACTAAAGTGACTAAATTGAGCCAAGTGACAACTATTCCACCGAAAGCAACATCCTGTCTAAAGATAACAAAAGGATCTGGTGAAAAGATGAAGCAGGACTGACCAGAGTCAGATACTGAGTTCTTATTTTTGGGTTATATGAAAGAAATAATCCTCAACTTCTGTCATCAGATTGGTTTTAAAACGTAGCAATAGGCGACAGATCAGGCCAAGGCCTAAAGAATTCACAATTTTGAGTATGAGTGTAGATTATCAAGCTTATTTAAGCGTGTTTGCCAGAGTGTGTACAGATATGTGCAAGAGGAGAAAACAGCCATATATTACCTGTATCAGAGGAGACTAGACCATTGGAGAGGAGAGACACACAGATGACAAGACAGTCAGAAGATGGACTGACATATAGAATGACTGACTGGCGATCACACCAACAGTTGGCATCCTTATCAATAATATAATGCATGTTTACAGCAAAATTCTGTTTTTCTTAGTCTTAGTCAGGCAATGTCAAACAGATTCCCAACGTCCCTTTATTAGAAGCCAAACAGCGAGTCTGCATATGCAACCACTGTGTTTCTATCTTTTCTCTATCATCTTTTGCCACTGGAGTCAATGACATCCCCAAGAATTGTATGGTTATAAAGTTTTGAAATTTGAAACTGTGCTCTAGTACCACAAATTTGCCAGATTTTGGGGAGCAGTCATTTGAACTCTATTGCAATTCTGCCCTGCTATGGTACTTGGCCCCGACATCCTAAGTTGGTGGAAAATGTGTGTACCATCAAAAAAACATTATGTCCACTATACTGCAAAATAAAGTTTTTAAAGTTAATTTCCTCAACATAGCAACATAACATTGCTAACAATGGCATGGAGTTATTACATTACTGTATTTCTATTCCTGAGTCCAGCCAGTGATTCAGAAAATCAACTCCCCCACCCACCTTATTGTGTTTAAAGGAGGACTGTATGGGTCAAGATAAATAAGAGGAAGAGGGCTCATTTGGCTTTTATTGAGTGTCCTTGCTGTGATGGACCAACTTTACAGATCACATTAGTCTTCTGTGGGTGACCAATCAGAGCAGACACACAAGATTTAACTCATGGCAAAGCCTCTGTGACATCAAGGTAGTGAATACAGCCTGAAGGAAATCAATACATTGTGTGCATGCACTGATGGGCATTCACTCTGACACGTCTTTATTTGTGTTTAGTGTGTGCATGTTGTGTAATGAACACAAAGTGACAAACCCACCTAGTTACATTATGTACTCTTCTTGAAATTTAATGTTTTCATGAGTAAGTGTATATACAGACTTCCTTTTATATAGCGAGATAAAAGTCTGTCAACACAAATGCCCTCAGTACCTTTCCTGGCGAAATTCAGGTCCACATCTTTGAAGGTCACCACTACCACATCTGAGGCCTTGAAAATGATGCTCTCCACAATATCCTCTCTCCTGGGGCCTATGCTCGGCTCTGGGCTCTTTCTGTGGGCTGCATCTAACACCAGGTCACACTGAGGGAGAACGTTGTGTTAAATTTGATCAGAAAAGGGAGTTTGAAATACAGCAAAAGTCCAAACTAACTACAGAAGATATGAGGAGACATGGAACATGAAGGTCATGAGATTGAAACATTTTTCAGAATTTCTGAATTATCTTGTACATAAATCTACGAAGCAAAAATGCCAGTTCTGATTTCTTATGGAGGGTTTTCCTTTTTTCTCTCAATGATATATAACTGTAAATCAATTATTTGTTAGTCAGACAAGACAAGCAATGTGAAGAGGTCATATCTTGGGCTCTGAAAAACTGTTTACTGGAAAACCTCATAATCATCTCATCATTTTAAGACATTTCACACAATAAACAAAAAAGTAATCAATCAAAAATGATGATAAGCAGATAAAGAAAAGAATCCTGATAAGCACAAGATAATCTAATCTAGGAATCCAAGTGTATTTGCTTTTTAAACACTGTATATTTATGGGTGAGATTATGTAAACTGCATCAGTCTGAAACTAGCAAAGACAGTTGCGTTGCATCTTGTGCCACTTCATGCCAGGGTCTGAGATAGATCCCTGAGCCTTTGATGCAGGAATGCAATGTAGAAGGGAATAAACATAGACGGTATTTCATTCGTTTTCTGCTCATCCTGGACTCCCTTCTCTCTCACTGTTGGTACTAAAATTCAATCCATTTTGCCTCAAACAAAGCTGAGTTTAGCCAACCAGATGTTTACATTTATCTTTTTTATAGTTTATTTTTTCTCATGCTGCGCATCCCCTGAAGTTCTCTGGCAACCCCGCCTTCTCTGTTGCCCTGGGAGCAGATAAGACTTTCCTCAAAACAAGTTACAATTCTACTACTTGTAATCTACTATGGAGGAAAAATTGAAAAAACAAGCGCTGCAAACCAAACACTATACTGTTGACTTAAGAGTTGGGTGGTGAATACAGCTGTGCGAATTTTTTCAGGACGTTTGACTGCTCAGCTTGCACACACTGTGGTAATGGAAGCCAAATGTGATGCTTTGTTTTGGTCTCAGAACAAAGTGGAGTGTCTGCCTGTGCAAGCACACCAAATTCAATTTATTCTGCAGTATCATGCCAGCCTTACAATGTTATGAAAGTGGTGGGGGATAAAAGATGCGTAAATATCTACCCTACTGTTTGGTGTGAAAACAGAGGATAAAGCATGTTACTAGTATCTCATCAAGAAATTAAGGTAAAGCCAATTTCTTACAAATGAACTGTAGAAAAACTTCAACCTTTCTTCGGATTAAACTATTCATTTGTGCAAAATGGATTTTTCCTCATAGGAGAAAGAATGGAGAATACCTCAACCTAAAAGGGAAGATGAAGGACCACATACCTCCTCTCCATAAAAGGAAAGCTGCAAAGAGTGATCTTTGTCTAAGATCACCCCTCAGGGGTGAAGCCGATACTGAGTGCTGGCAGGACACTATCTTGCCAGCCAGCACAGTTAACCTGAATCATTTTACTGCTACAGAGGAAATGACATATTAGCACCTATAAAGAGCTTCACACTATGTACGATCCTTACCTCTGGACCGTACGTCTTAAATACTCCTTCATAGACTGCTCCGTTTTTCACTTTCAGTTCACATTTGGTCCCCTATAAATAAATGGGTCCATCATTATTCACTGTACATGACACTCATTCATTCAACAAAATGCCAATGTCAATTAAAACATTCAAAAAACAGGTTCAGAAACCCATCTGCAGCAAAACAGACAAACTATTGATCAATCTTTGCTTTGTTTATGCAAGCAGCTGTCTCCACAAATCACAACAGGCTTTGTTTATTGCAGCATAGACATTTTGAAGAAACAGCATGTGGTGAAAGACAGACTGCAGTAGATACTGCTGTTACTAATTCATTTACAGTAAGCATGATTTACAAAGCCGTTTCAAATGAGGTTTTTGGTAACTGCTCGTTTCTGTGTTTATCATAAGTCATACACATCATAAGATGAAATTGAGAAGGGCATACTAGATATATATGGAATGTCTCAAAGACATAACAAGACCAACACACAGTGAACATACCACCACTGACGTCAAGACATGGACCATCCTCATATTTGCATATACACCATTGAAAATGACCTAAAGAAAAAAACAAAGTTAACTTCTGATGAAGAAGATGTATAGCCTCTTACTCTTTGGACTTTGTTGTTTCAATAGTAAAACCTACAAATAACTAAATTCCATTACCTTTACCTTAAAACCAAACTGCATGACTTAAGAAAAATATAATACTGTATTTCAATGGCTGCACAGAATGAACAAAAAGAGCATTAATCCTGCTAGTGGGTTTTCAATTCTTTGATAAAATACAGCATTCAGGTACAACAAAACTGTGACAGTGTGTCATAAAAGCTTTTTGCAGATGACTAATGAGAGTTAGCAGGCTACTTACTGCTGCAGGACCTTTACCACCGTGTCTTCCCCTGAAACCAAAAAAAAAGGCATTGTCAAGCTCGTCATCGTCATCTGCACTGAGCTGCATATTGAAACAAGGGCATTGTACGAGTGGATGGCAGAGGTCTAAGGAGGAGATGGTGTACATCCCTGAGAGAGTATACAACTGCTGTAGTACACGTTAAAAAGGGAAAGCTCAAGAATCATCTTCAAAATGATCTGTCCAATTTAATCTACACAGAAAAGTACTGCAAATGTAAATTCACTACATTTTGAATGCATATACATTTTTGAAATTTCCCACAGATTTCATGGCATTTTGTTGGTTAGAAAAAAAATGCAATGGGGTGTCAGCCAAAACACTCAGTAGCCCACATTTTTCAAAGCATGTCCTAAAATGCACCTCGTTCAGCACCTGGCACATGGCCAGACATTCACACTTGATTCAATGCAAGCAATGGCCACTTTCCCTACATTACATACATTGTAGCACATGAGTAATAGCCTAATTTGCACACACTCAATCCTCACTATTAACAGAGTACCAGTCCAAATCATCTCAAACTGACATAGGCTGGTTTCGTATGCATGAGTCGAGCTGGTCCAATCTCATTTTTTTTTTTTTACAATATCTTCGCACGGCCCTAATAGATGGAATCTACGCAATGAATGAACGTAGTGTCCTAGTGACCGGTGAATAGACGCCTGGCCAAAAAACCACCAAAATTCACAATATGCATGCACCTCATGCACTGACAGTATGCGTTAGCTTTATCTTAGGGACGACATGTACAGAAATGTCATGCTTCAAGGACACTATTTCACACGAGCAGCCACGGCAACGTCAAGGTTGAAAGCTCGTCGGTCTAAAATCCCCCCTTCTCTTTCTCCTCACCCCCGTTTCCACACCCGCCCCTTTCTTTCGTGCGCCCACACGCTTTTTGTCAATTTCTTAGCAAACCCTTTGCAGCAATGTTGCGGTAACGCACTAAGCAACATGACATACAAATAAAAACACACACAGTTGTTCTGTTGGACTGAAAAGTGGCAGGGCTGTGTCCCGTTAGCTGGCCGCTACATTACTGAATGAGGCAAGTGCACTGAATAACAAGCATGGGCTGTCAAACGGCTAATTAACGCTAGCTAAATTGACTCCAAGCTGATAGTAAACTGGTATCAGCAACTTGGCAAGCAGCTTCACTGCTATACACATGCGGAAAAAAATACGTTTGTGCACCCAAACATGTCTGAATGCATTACAGACACCAAATTATGTTTTTATTTAACGTGCAAGAGGTGGTAACGTTACGTCGAAGTTGCAACATTATTGGAGCAAGCATAAAGGCCTCGCTAGCAGAGCTGCATAACGTTACGCTGGGTGACCAACACGTCGCAAGGCCCATACAACGTTTACCAATACGTCTTGGTTTTGGACCGTTTAACGGTAATGTCATCTCTTAAAACCACCACTGTTTGCATCGACTGTGTCCAAGGACTAAAAGCTGACCCCATAAGCCCCCCGATACTGTGTTTTTATATCTCTACGTTAATGTTTCAATTTGACAGACCTGCCCAGATTCTGTCTTCCACCTCCGCTTCCTCCGGCACCAGAGGCAGGGGCACCAGCGGCGTTCCCACCGCCGGGCTTGCTGCGATTTCCACCGGCCTTCATTGACATGGTGATCCCATAAAAGACGGCGTCTTAAAACGACCAGCTTCACACCGCAATTTCTTGACGAAGAGACGGCGTGCAATTGTGTGACAGCTCGCTAACGTTAGCAACCCTAAGGTTTTGCTAGCTGGCTGGCTAATGTCAACGTGCCTCTTCAAGAAGATGCTATGCTAAGAAGCTAGCTGGCTAGCGGTTGCTAGCTAAATTAGCAATCTGTACAATTCCTATTAAAACAGAAAAAAATAATATTTAAAAAAAGACAACACGTGCCAATCACTCTTCCAAAACAAACATGGGTGTTACACCTCTTGTCAATTTGTTAGGCAGTCCTAACAAAAAATTAGATTATCTGAAAATAGGGTTTACAGCTATCTCGGGTTCTTTCCGTTGCTAACAGCGAAAAGACCAAAACAGTCTGAAAGGGGACAAAAAACAGCGGAGGGATATATGAAAGATGTGACGGCTCATAACATCTAACCAAATTTTCCACACTGACTTCTTTGACTACTATCAACATACGACAAAGGGCAGTTGTGGTCATATTTAATCTAGACCACCGATGGAAACGGATAGTTAGTCAGTTGTTTTAAAAAAGTATACCTACAAATGGCACTATTTTCAGGAAGTCCACCAAACCTAAATGACTGTTTTGTGGCATCCACGTGAGCCGGCGAACACACTAGCTCATAGACAGAAGCATAATATTTACACACTGTGCACGATGATAAATAGGAACTAAATTAATATATTATAAAATGAATGCTTTCAATTAGCGGGGTACTTTTAGGAGCTCTATCATCTTGCAAATAGCTTATCTGACATCGACAAGATCAAGGGAAATTACAGGTAAACTCACCTCAGAGTACAGGTAGGCTACTGGTCCTTCTGCAAATTATACAAATTGTTCATTCTTTTGGTCAAGTGAAAAGAAGTAACTACAACTACAACCCCTGCAGGCTGCGGCAAACATGAACTCACAATTGGTCAGCTGTCAGCGTAATGTAACTTTTTATTTCATGGGGGGAAAACAAACAAAAACGTAGGCTAATTGTGGCATGTGAGATGGTTTGGGCATCCTACTAAATCAGTATTTAGTAACCCCCACTGGCAGATATCACAGCTTGCATACACCCACGCTTTCATGGAGATCACATCAAACTGAGATATTTTGGGCTGTCTTGCAGGCACAACATGTTTACTATCTATCCACAGATTTTCTGTGATGTTGAAGTCAGGGGACTTTGAGGGCCTTTCCAAAAGCTTCAGCTGGCGTTTCTTGAAATAGTTCATGGTGGATTTTGAGGTCGGCTTTTCAATTACTATCTTGTTGCAGCGGCCAGACACTTTTCACTTTAACTTTCTTGACTATGCAGGACACTAACATTCAGAATTTGCTAATATTTATCAGGATCTATTTTTCCTTTATAAATGCAATGCATCATGTGCCCCTGGATGCCACATAGTCTAGATATTACCATATTACCATTCCTTTTCCTAACAGCTGGTACAAAGCAGCTTGCCAGTAACATAATTTCAAAACTATATTAATCACAGCACCTCAAACTGTCTTTATTTATTGTCAATAGCTGCAATTTCATCGGACCTTATATTTTAATTTTCTGTCTTTTGGAATTTATGCACGTGTTTTCATTTGTTATACTGTATCTGTTAATGGGATATTGCTGCATGTTTTTTTCTTTAAAATAAAAGTTCCATTATTAAAATTCAATTACATGTTATCTAACGATATTTTGTCCTCCTCTTGTCCACATATGTAGGACATGGGGCTAATATATCAATTAGCCAGCAATCAGCAAAAGGCACTGCATTGCAATGGAGCACAGATTTAACGCAGCATAAAATGCAAATACGCAGATGAAACACAAGTACCTCAACACTGCACTTCAAGTACAGCAGGTGCAGTACAGTTGAGTAGTGCTCTGTTTAATTATTTACCACCAAGGTTTACTGCACGGCTGTTGGCATACGTCGTTCAAGTATTCACTGGGAGGGAGGTAATAAAAACCGGTGGGCAGTTTTAAAGACATTACGGTTGAATTGATATTATCCTATGTGTGTCCTGTGTTTTTTGTCGTCAGGTTTATTTTAACCCATTGAATCTGAAAACCAGGACCTTATAAGGACCCAGCGGACTCGGTCCACTCCAGATTTATCTGAACAAAATTATTAACAGTTCAGTTTAAGAATACACCGGATCCTCAACACAGATGCTGTGTACGTCTTAAAAATATACATTTATTGGTAGAAAAATAATGTATAACCACATTTTTTCAGAATTTACTGAACGCGTAAATGATTTTTAATCAGGCGGTCAGCTCGGACTACTATTGCGTAGTGCCGACTGTATCTCCCTGACAAGAAGCTATGGGATTAGCAAAATAGTCCATAGATGCGTACCTCTCCTTGGTCACCGTTCAAAACACTCTTTATAAACCCTTCCCGTCTCTGACATGGTGTTATTGTTACTTACGAGCACCGATAGCTGTCGTATACTATTTGTGAAAGAATGTTAATACCTGTGGCTTGGAGCAGAGCTGGTAAACTAACTTACCAGCTGAGCTAGTTTGCTAGCGCATAACCAGGCTCGGCTCGACGACATAATAGACTGCTGCTCTGTTTTTTGGGAACAGGGTGTACTCGTTGTGTCACACCAAGCCAGCTGTCGTCGAGGTGATTTTCATACAATATCTCTGTTCTTATCTTATCTTTCAAAATTGTCTATGTCGTGTAACCCTCTGTCCGGACCGTGGCATCGGCTCGCTTGCTAGCAACTTAGCCGGTTCACGGTGTGTTCGCAGCGTTAGCAGAGCACTGCTCTCATTGCGCTGGCTAAAAATACACTTCTCGTCCCATGCTCGGTGCCCCTCCAAAAGTGGTGGGCTAGTCCACGTTGGACTTGTCTTGGGCTTTTCTGGTCACATTGCTCGGTGTTTGGCACTCTACATGGTCACTACAGTGAAGTTAGGACGACTGGAAGAGCGAGTCGGACCCCGAGGTTGTGAGCCGAGCTGGTCTGATCCGACGTTACATCGTACCGGCTGGTGGGCTTCAGGTCTGTGGCTGATCGGTGGCCGAACGTCATTTTGCCCTAATGGCCTTGGCTTATCATCAATAGTAATATAACGAAGCTTGGTCTAGCCCAAGGTTGGAAGACCGAAACTTTGTAGAGGTCGGAGAAGAGCGCTTTGTTTTCACTGTCAACTGTCCTGAGACTGGCGAGGCAGACTTCATCTGTCGGGAGCAGGCCACCATGTCGGAAGATAACAATGCAGACAAGTTCATCAAGGTAATTTACACAAAATTAAATGCCACTCTCTCCCTGCAGGTAGACTTTTGTTGTAGGAACCAGTTGATTTCAAATATGTTTTAAATAAGCAAGTGAAGCAGTGGTCATTTTCTTTGATTGTGGAAATGTTGGCATCTCTTTATACAGAGTTGTTATTTTACAAACGTTGTTTCTAGTTCCGATTGTTTTATTAAGGACATGTAGACCTGACATGGCACCCACTGAGTTTTTATGTTGAATTGTAAATGGTAAAAAGTGGGTCATGGAAAGTTTTACCAATGATAAACATTAATGTGGTACTTGGGTCTATCTAGCGGGGTCATGGTCAGTAATTGGCAACTTTTCCATCCACCCTGGCTCTGGGATTTGTTCCTGGCCAGCTCCCTTCTATGTGTCACTGCCCGGGCATCTATGTCAGCAATAAAATGTGATCTCAAGTGGGCCTGGCCCCGGCTTTCACAGTTGAGAGAGGAGTAGTATTTGAAAACTTGAACATACTCTCTTGTGTCCACCGTGGCTGTTATCATAAAGATAAGTGGTCCCTTCCATGTGAACGTGCTCATAGCTGGATTGGAAAACACACTGAATTAGTAGCATTAATCAGCTTTGTTGGACACATTATCCAACACCACAATTGCTGTATGAAGGGATGTGAGATCCATCAAAGATGCAAAGCTTATTGCACTGACCTGTGGGCAGTTATGGAGTAAATACTGGCTGCTAGTCTTGTGTTGCATAATAGTCACGAATCCCAAATATCATCAAGCCTCTGTGTTTAAAAGGAGCAGATTGGACTGACAAGGGGAGCAGAAGGGAGGAGACATTATGCTACCTGTTGGCAGGGTCTCATGATTGAATGCACTCCCCAGAACCGGTAAATTCTCAGTGAAGGAGAAAAAGAGTTAGTTCAGCAATAATCCAGCCTCAAGTTTAAGGTTTTGCAACTTAAATAGAAATCATTGTCCCTTAACAGTCTTAAAGTAAATACCTCACCAAGCAAAAATGTACTCAAACCCTGCCCAAGTCTAATTTTGAGATCTTCAGCTCCCTTCTTTCAGGAGAACATCCCATCCATTTTGTTTGAATCCTTTTATAGGCAGCAGTGACTAAGCTTACCCAAACATATGTGAGTTACTGCAGCCAAATTGTGTTGCATTAAGGATTATACTGCTGTGAATCTAAACAAGTGATAGGCAGTGCTAACACAAGGGGGAAACACATAACTCTGTAGAGTCTGCTTAACTCCTCTATAAGTGTGTATCAGATAAATGTAGTGTAAAAATCATATGAAAAGTCGATTTTCTCACGGGCAGTAAAGGGGTTGCTTGTGTCACATGTCGTAAACTATGATGATAATTGTGCCTTGGGGAACCATAAACTTGCTAAAACTTTCCAGTTCTGCACAAAAGTTTGCCTCTTTTTTTCTGTCAAACATTTGATATAACACTGGTTTGGTTCCCCCCCTCCCCATCAGGAGACATCCATTCTGGATGAGTACAACATAAACTGGACACAGAAGTTGGGAGCTGGCATCAGTGGACCTGTCAGGTGAGTGTGAGAGAGAGTTTGCCTTTCTCCCCTCTCTAAATATTATCTTCTCTACTGAGTTAACTGTGTTTGTGCTGCATCAGATTGATAAACTGTTGCCGTGTTCCACAGACAGAACACAGAACAAAATGTTTTTATTACACCAGGATCAGCACAAGTAGTATTGCATAACGGGAGACATCATCGTGGTATGTGTTGGGGAAATGGGTAATCCTTTTGGAGGTCTTTTCGGACCGGTTGTGTTTAGGGTTGCAGAAATCATGCAAGGCCAAATCTGCCATGCTTGGTTAAGCTCAGCTGTTAGAGGAGAGCCAGGTTCACTCGGATTGCTAGATTTGTTTAGATGTGAAAATAACGTATTGTGACTCAGCATGTTCTAAAATCCCATGATGGGATTAAAGAGAGATAAATATTAATTTATTGCTCAGCCTTTGCAGCACATAATTAAACCACTGTTGTGGATGCGGCCGCTGAGAGCATAAGATGCGGTTTCAACTGCACTCTTCACACGCCAACTGGACGATTCAAGTGTGATGTCGTAGATTATTTTCTAACTGGGTTGTACAATAGACAAACTTTGTTTCTGCTGCCAAGGAACCTCACTGCATGTTTGCTGCTTATTACTTGCCCAGTGGTTTTTATTGCATCATGTTCACTGTTGCAACAACCTCGCCAGCATAGTTTGACCTCATGCTTGTTACATTAACACGTATTGAAAACATGTAAGAGGCGAGCTAGATGCTTGTCACTTGATTTTTAAGACACAGGACCAACTACTCGTGAGAAGCAATGTCACAACAAGAGGAGATGCTTTCATGACCATTTGTTGTTGTTGCTGGTCGTGGCTCAGTTGGCCGAGACGCAATCCATATAATTGCAGCATCCGAGGCTGAGAATCCCACACAAATCCTTTGTCCCTCACAGGCTCATGTAGTTGTGTCATGGTTTGTTTTTGAAAGTCGTCTTTTGTCCAGTTCTTTAGAATTTGCAGGTGTCAGTCAATATGCTACAGATGAAACTTTGTAAGTTATAACCCTCTCTTGAGAGACTGCACGCAGTGGATGCTTGTGATTGTGAATGCACAAGGGATCAATGATAAACCTCAGCAATTCTCTTTATCTGTGCACTTCCCTCTGTATTCCTCTCTACAGTATTTTCCACTCAAAACAATGAGAAGTAATACATCACAGGAAAGCACATATTTCTGAAATGCCCACGATAAGCAGCAATTCCTTCAGTTTTCTCCTCTTACATTGAAATCATTGTGCACTTCGTGAAGTTATGTGGTGTGTCTGGGGACACGCATTGAAGTTTTCGCTAGGCTTGAAAACAGTGTTGTGCGGTAACGCTGAATCAACACCTGTTAGTGTCAGCGTTGTTTGCAATATCTGTCATACTCTGACATTTGCCAGTGATGAGTGCATCTGTTTCTTCCTTTTTCAAAACAAGCACGGGCACATCAGTATTCTCCTCCCTTGCCTCAGCTATTACTGGTATAATCTCTTCATATAAATAACTTCTATTTGTCTTGAGATTTATTCAGTTACTGCAAAACAGCACAGAGAGGTACAGTCTCCGCTCCAGCAGTTTTTTTTAAGTCTGTTTATGCGATGTGCTGTTTCTTCTCTGCAAGTCTGACAGCCCTGCTGATTCCAGCCTAGCGTATCAGTGTCTCCTACTGATTTCTCCTGCCCATTCTGCACTTTAAAACAATCCCAGATCTGGATAGGCAGCAACCTGTTATTTCGTAATGTGTATAGTTTTAGCCTCAAGTGACACAAATGCTGAGAAACTGAATCATCAACCCTCTATGTCAACTTACTCTCAGACTCTATGATTCATGCTGGACTCAGTCTTCTTTTGAAACAGCTCTTACTCTTCTTTTATTTTCCTGCCTCTGTATTTCACTGATCATACAGTCTAGATGAATATTTTCTTGCTTCACACCTCCCTCTGTCTCATAACACATTCATGCCTTTAACTGTACCAACCCCCTTCTCTTGAACTGTGATTCATTAGGTTGGTATTGCTTTTCCAGAGAAGTGAACTTTGGCCGAAGCAGAATGTTTTTCGCAGTAATGCGTTAATAGTGTAATCTGAGTTTAAGGGACAGAGGTTGCTGTTTAAAGTGAATATTTTGGTCCTTGCTGCTCAGAGGAGGTGGGTAAGGAGTTAACAGGCAATTCAGAAAATGAAATATATTCCCACAGTCTGTGGTTCAACTGTTTACTGTTACTGCTGGCTGGAAGAAAACCATTGCCAGGGCTTTTCCAGTTTATTTTAACCTAGTTGTGATGGAAAAATATGAAAACTGCTGATTTTCTTTTGTTTCGCGTGTTCTGAAGATGCAGACGTGATTTGTGTTTCCAATAACAAAATGTGATGTTGACAAAATACAGATCAGAAATCTAGATTGCCTGTTGCTTTCCTGCCTCTGTGTTCATATTAGGATACATTTAATTTCAGCAGTACATCTTACCCGGTCTTTTAAGAGGGGCATTTCTGTGTATCAGCTGTAAAACAACATTCAGGCTCAGAGAAACTGACAATAAAGCTTTAACATATTTAAATACTAGAATTATGACTTGAAGTCTTAAGTAATGCCTTAAAGATGATTTCTCAATGATCTTGGCCTTTGACCAGTCTAATCACTTTGTCCTTGAGTCCAGATGGACTTGGTGCAAAATTTTATGGGATTCCCTTAGGAGATCTGGAGATATTGAGCTCACAAGACCAAAACCATATCTTGTGAGGTCACTGTGACCTCTGTCCTTTGACCACCAAAATCTAATTGGCTCATTTTTTTTGGAGGGGGGGGGCTTAGTGAATGAGAGATTTGACAGATTTGAGGAAGTTTGGTCAAGATTTTGCGACACATGTACAATCTGAAAATAATATGCCAAAAAAAACAAAGGACAAAAAGTCGTGGCTTCTCAAATGGGAACATTTTCTGTGTTTATGTTTTTAGCCTGTGGGTAGAAATGAATACCAAAATCTTCTGGCTATTGAAATGTGTATGAAATGATGCATAACACAGCCAGAAAATGTCCACTTGATGGAGCAATACTGCCATAACAGCAGCAATATTTCACTCTGTGTAAACATCATATGGCTCCTAAATCCAATGGGACTACACATTGTTCTACATGGACGTCAGCTGTGTTTTATAAAGACTGGAGACTGTTTGGCATTGTGTTGGACTCCTGTTGTCCTCTGAGATAATTTGTGGTTCTGGGCCATATAAATAAAACTGACTGGACTTGATCTTGATCACATTTCTCTAACATGTATGTACATAAGAATGCTGCCAAATGCCTGGCTGTAACTGTTTAGTTACCTGCTACGCTACAGAAACCACCAGGCTAACCCTTGTAATGATCACGTTGGTGTGATGGTGGACAAACATTGAATTATCATGTTTAGTCACATGTTTGTTGTCTCTCGTTTTCCCCCCTCTTATTAGAGTTTGTGTGAAGAAGTCAACTCAGGAACGTCTGGCCCTGAAGATCCTCATTGATCGCCCCAAGGCCAGAAATGAGGTTAGAGGAAACACTGTTGCAGCTGTGATTAACGCCTGTTGTTTGCTGCCCTGGGCCATATCAATATGCCTTGCTCTGTCTCCCTGCCTATTATCTGTTTTTATTAATCCCTGTTTTTCCTTGTCCTCGTCAGTCTGTCTCCTGCGCTGCTTCTTCTTCTTCTGTCTGTTTGAATGGGCGTCTTTGTCTGTAACATTGTCTCCCCGTGGTGAACAGTTTGTCTTGCAGCCTCTGCTCGTCATTGGCAGCCTTTTGTTTTGATCAGACAGCGTATACAGCAGTTAAGCAGTGAGACATGCAGTCAAAACAAGTAAAAAGATGGTTCAGACAAGCTCTCTCTGCCGAGCGTGGAAAGCTGTCAATAACGTGCCAAAAGCCACTGATTATCACTGCTAAACAGTATATTTTTGGGTGCTATCAATTTTTCAAATGAGGGTGTCGGATAACATTTGTTGTGTGTGTCATGGTGAGAGTGGCCCTTTTTTATTGCAGACATTTTTACTCATCACAGTAGCAAAAGCACAAGCATTATTAATAACATTAACAATAGCTCTGCTCTAATCAGTGTGACAGGGAGCAGGCATGCACACTACCAGGAAATGGAATTCAGCCGTATTTAATTTCACTCCCAAAACTGATTCGTTCACAAATTAGATTTATTTTCCTTCATTTATTTCTGTGTATATTCTGAATCATGTACTTCGGATTCAGGGGAGACAATAATGTTGACCAGCTCTGACCTGATGAGTTGAAACAACTTCACAAACACTAAATCCTCTGTCATCTTTGCTGTCGTTCAAACGTGTAAATGTAGACATTTATGGATTTCATTTTGCACTCAACACCCATGTTTTTTAGGGTCAAACAAGGTGATTGTACTGGAGATGTAATGAAATTGTAACATATTGAAGTAAATTACTCTACACACACAGGTGCGTCTCCATATGATGTGTGCCAACCACCCAAACATTGTGCAAATCCTGGAGGTTTACGCCAATAGTGTCCAGTTCCCACATGAGTCCAGTCCAAGGTAAAGAGCTGATGGTTGTAAAAAAAAACTTGTGCTTTCCTACTCGTATTTTTTTTTTCTTTCTTTTCTTTTCTTTTTTTTTAACCCACCTGTCACTCACTGTTTCCTCTGTTTTCCCACAGAGCAAGGCTTCTGATAGTTATGGAGATGATGGAGGGTGGTGAGCTGTTCCACAGAATCAGTCAGCACAGGCACTTTACTGAAAAGATGGCCAGCCAGGTCACTAAACAGGTAGGTAAAGACACACACATGCACATACACCCACTCTAACATATCGAGACACAGGCAGTGCTGTGAATGTGATTTTCTTTTTAGTACATTAAATATTTCATACTGGTCAGTCAGTCAGTTCCCAGTCTTTGACATTCTGTCAAGATCTGTCTGTCTGTAAGTTTCTTTGTGTGAGACATTTTCTTCCTGTGGGTAGCTGCATGTCTAACAGCCTCTCCATGCCATTAACATCCCCCTGCTGAGATCAAGCAACTCATGCAGCAGTTTAGCAGCGAGACATATGGTCAAAAGAACAAATGCCCACTCAAATCAAGACTATTTAAAAGTGCTTTGACACACACGCACACATGTTTTTCTTTTTTCCCCCGTGTAGATTAGTCAAGCCTTGGAACACTGTCACTCCCTAAATATTGCACACCGTGACTTGAAGCCAGAGAACCTGCTCTTCAAGGATAACTCTCTGGTAAGTAGCCGGAGTTGCACTGCGTTTCACGGAATAAATATAGACATGAATGCTGCAGTTTTGAAAGTGTACCAGTACTGCAACTGCTGCCACTGCGTATGCTTGTTAAACTAGTTAATTGTCCACACACAGTGTATGACACACACGAATACTGCATTTTAAATCTGCAGCCAGAACTTTATTTATTGAGACACTGCAAGGATGTTATGGACCTTAAAATCTGTCCTTACTCTGGCAGAACCTACAGTGACATCCCAAATGTATTATGCATGTAAATTCAGTGAAGCCTCTGAAGTGTAAGCAGACTGAAATGTTTTATTTCATTAAAATATATTTCTCCGATTCTGCCACTTTCACACTTGTCACTCTGTGATTCTGTCTTTTCCACAGGACGCTCCCGTGAAGTTGTGTGACTTTGGCTTTGCCAAAATTGATCAAGGAGACCTGATGACCCCTCAGTTCACTCCTTATTACGTAGCACCTCAGGTAAAGAAGCAAAGCACATGGAACATGCTTGTGTCTTGATGGTTTAGGAACATCATAAACACATCTATAACAACTGAATTCACACTGTCTTAATTATACTCCACTCACTGTTTTGTTCAGGTACTTGAGGCTCAAAGAAGACACCAGAAGGAAAAGTCTGGAATTATACCTACCTCACCCACTCCTTATACCTATAACAAGGTGAAGCATCCATCCTTACGCTAGATGCTGCAAGCCATGTTTCTCAATTTGATTCTTTTAATACAAATATCTCTTGTCTTTCCCCAGAGCTGTGACTTGTGGTCTCTTGGTGTGATTATCTACGTAATGTTGTGTGGCTATCCCCCGTTCTACTCCAAACACCACAGTCGCACCATCCCAAAGGACATGAGGAAGAAAATCATGACGGGCAGCTTTGACTTCCCTGAAGATGAGTGGAGCCAGATCTCTGAGATGGCCAAGGACATTGTACGCAAGTAAGTGATTTATTCCTTTTTCTTTGCTATATCCTTCTACTGAAACCCTCACTGTTTTGAGTTGTGTTGCTCCTGCTTTCATTTTTTTAACTGGCTTAACTGTATATCCAAGTTTTGTTTATTGTATCCAGACATCTGCCTTACTTATAGTTTATTCGTAAATGCTGTAAATGTTATTTCTTCCATCACCACCAGGCTGCTCAAGGTGAAGCCAGAGGAGAGGCTGACTATTGAAGGAGTCTTGGCTCACCCTTGGCTCAACTGCACTGAGGCGCTTGACAACGTGCTGCCCTCCGCACAGATGATGATGGACAAGGTGAGTGGGAAGATACAAGTCAAACTGTATTCCCAAATGAACTGACCAGCAGAGGCCACTGTAGGAAGTTATTCGACTTGGCTAACATGCTTGTGGTTATTTATTCAGTAAAATAACATTCTGACATCCCTTTTCTTACCTCCCAGGCGGTAGTGGCAGGTATCCAGCAGGCCCATGCAGAGCAGCTGGCCAACATGAGAATTCAGGATCTGAACGTCAGCCTGAAGCCCCTAAACTCTGTCAACAACCCAATCCTCAGGAAGAGGAAACTCCTAGGGTATGACTGGTCTTGTGTCAACTTCTTTAATCATCTGTTCTCGTCTTAGGTTTCAGAAAGTTTAGAAACACTTCTGTATTTTGAGCTATAGACACATTTGCTTAAAATAATGTGTACTCTGCTAAATGTACCTGAAATCGTATTCCCTTCAGATACTGTTCTTTTTTGTTATTATGCACTTAAGGGATTCTTTTTTTTGTGGATAAAATATAAAAATTTGACTCAGAAATGTGTTGTGGTCTCCATGTTGCAGCCCCAAGCCCAGTGACAGTTTCTTCATTCATGACCCAGAGAACGGAGGGGAAGACTCTAACGTAGCGCTGGGAAAATTACGAGATGTCATTGCACAGTGTATACTACCACAAGCTGGTCAGTAAAACCTGCCGTTTTAAAGATGTTTGAACAAACTATGCTTGAAACGTGCAACCAGCATTTTACTGAAGAAATAACTACAAGCTTTATATACCATGCATATTTTGTATGCTGAGTGTACTGTGTAACAGTGTAGACTGGAGCAGTTTGCTGCAATGCAGAACACCACAGAAGACCCAACTGCATTTCTCCTAAATTTACACTGGCTTAATGAGTGAAGTGACATGTATCCTCAGTAGACCTGCTTTTCGGTCTTTTCTGCTCAACTAATAAGTATTTTCCACGTTGTAAATATATGCTTTGGAAAGGGATGACTGACTATTAATAATTTTCAGTCAGCTATGCAAGACACCTAAAACGCTGACATAGTCACCCATGCTTAAATGGCACTATTTAAATTACGAGGGAGTCAGTAGGGGAGCCAGGAAGGGGATTAACTCCCCCAATAACCATTAGACTTTCTAATATTGTAATGACTGATGAAAGAAATACATTAAACATATAATACCCTGTTATTTTGGCCATTTTAAATGTATGTGTGCAGTTGTGCTGTGGCCTTTATTTGCTGCAGAGCTGCCTGTAATATGATTGGTCCAGACCCGCGCTTCAATGTGTTTTCATATTCACCTGGATGTAATTAATATATGTGGATTTTCAGCACATCAGCAATTCTCAACGAGCAGCTACCGGAGTGCACCTCCAGTATCCAGCAGGACAGTCAGACCAGCACTCTATCTCATCTTTTCTGTTGTGCTTTAAACAGAGTATATGTGTCAGACAGGACATAGTGAGGACTTTACTGCTGTTCCAGATCACACCACCTTTTGTCGACACGTTGGCACATTCGTTAAGAAATTAATTAGTTATGAATCTACTGAAGTAGTGTGATTAATAAACGCTGCTGGAATCCTAATAAGGCTGTACTAGCTATATGTTACAGCAGGTACAGAATGAGGCTTGATTCCAGTGTTGTTCTTCTGGCAAAGAAAATAGAAGCAGCCTCTGAGGTGAATATGTCTGTTTGTCCAGGAGAGAACGAGGACGAGAAGCTCAATGAGGTGATGTATGAGGCCTGGAGGTTCAACAGAGACTGTAAACTGCTGAGAGAAGGTCTGCAGGGGCTCAGCTGGGACGGTCAGTACCATTTCATGTCATCCTTATCTGGCAGAGGCCTTCTTAACTTTTCTTTAGTATCTGTCATGAAACAACTAAAACCAAAGCAGCTGTTTTCCACATTTGACACATGTTATCCCTCTGACATCATCGTTGTGATCACTGAATATTTTTCTGTTTCTTCATATGTATTAATTTGCCGTGACTTCCCACATTCTCTGGCCTTTTTGCTTCATTTGCCAACAAAATAATCAGTTGCAGTTACAAATGTACTGTCCATAACAATAAATAAAAAAGCAAAACCAACCATTACAGTGCAGCTCAAACTGGGAGTGATCTTAAAGGGCTGACGGGTGATCGGTAGAGCTGAAACAAGGCACCAATCGTTGATGCATTGGTGTAAATGTTTGTTTATTTTTACCAGGTCCTTAACTATCAGTTTCTTCATTGCAGGACGAGCCTTCGCAGATAAAGTTGACCGCTTGAAGTTGGCTGAAATAGTGAAACAGGCCATTGAAGAAAAGACAAATCTCCAAGAATCTCATTAGCAAACGCTGTTTTTCTATCTTCTTTTTATATTGTTTATTATGACCCTTTTTAACCCATATCTGTAAAGATGCTTTTTTATGTAAAAATGATGCGCTAATGTTTTGTTTTTTGTTTTTTTTGATCATGAATCCACTTGCAAGACCTATTGTACAGCTGTAGATATATTTCAAAAAGGACTCATTGGTACTATAATGTTTTTTTTAAATGGACACTGGCAAAGAACATTGGAAAAAAAACTATATTTTCATTTTTGCAAAAAAAAAGAAAAAAAGACAAAAGATAAAAGAAGAGAAAAATCAGTGAAAGAAATTATTTTCTGGGAGGGAATTTTTATTAGCTGCTTGTCCAAGATGTCATGTGTTTTATCCCAGTTATTTCATTTTATTCTATTTTATTTTCCTTTGACCATCCTAAGATTTTTATTTATTGAAACAAAGAGTTCCATTATTTTATACTTAACCTGTAGCCTGGCAGTGGGCTCAAAAGTAAAGAGAGGTTGTCCACGATGGGACGTTGTTCTTCCACACATGTTCTGGATCTCAGAATTATATGAATTTTTGTTTGTTTGTTTTTTTTGTGAAACTTTTCCTTTGACCTTTTGATTTAGAGGTCAAAGCACAGCGACAATGGGGATGAAAGAAAGTGTCATAAAATAGAAAAATGCAGCCTCAAACGTGTTCATTTTGTCACGACCCCTCTCTCAAAGCTGCTAGGAGATGGTGTTGAGCCTAGATCGGCATAAAACACTGGCTGGTTTTCTTTTCAGCTGATGTAGAACAAACAAATCGTAAGGTAAGGCCCACTTACAAGCTTTTTCTGTGAGCTTTTAACTGTCTCACTGCCTTGTCTGTTGCCTTGATAGTTTTTTGGGGAGGTTGAAAGCTCAAAAAAGAAAAAAAAGAAAAAAAAGAAAAAAAGCTGGTGAGTGGATCTTGAGTTGAAACTTTGTTGCCAAACAGAGTCAGTTTCACCATCTCTCAGTTCACCTCCTCCACATGAAGTGCTGATACTGTTTGTCAGCTTCTGAAGTTTGTGTCTGTTAAGAAAAAGAAAGTGAATTATTTTAATTGCAGCAGTTTTTCTACATCTGAACGTTTCTGATGTCATTCTGAAAGGTGTAAAGTTTGATCTTTGTTCTCGGTGTTTGAAACAGACACAATCTGAGCTGCTTTGACGACTCGTATCTAGTGGAACTCAGACCAGGGTTGGTGATTCATATTGAGGTCATTTTATAAAGCGAGGCTGCTTGCTACTTTCACAAAAAAAACAAACAAGACGTTTTTGGTGCAATGTTGCTGTCGCTGTGACAGACGCTCGGTAGGAGGTTTCACCGTGAGCCTTGAACAGTTCTGTTAGGGTTTCGGTGTCGTAAAACTTGCTGTGCTACTGAATGTGCAATAGGGCAACGATTTAATCATGTATTCATAATGCGTGCATGTACATGGCAGTGGGATAGTGTGTATCAGTTTGTCAGTATTGCTGTCTAACACAGATCTTCCCTAATTCTCTCAGAAGGATCTGAATGTCAGCAAATGCTCCCTCCCTATGCTCAGCCTCACTGTTTTAGTTGTAATTGATATCATATCATTGATTAGCCAGAGTGAAATCTCCACTGTACCGTTTTACTCCAGTGCTCCAGTCATATCTGATGTTATTTCTCCAGAGAGGAGGTTGGAAAGAAGGGATTCGTATTCAGGTGTTTGAATGAGGCTGTGACGGCTTTAAGTGCATGTTTTCTTGTTCAGTTCAGATTATTTCTAACACGTTTTTTTCTTTGTCTTTTTTTTTTTTCAAAGATCCTCGCAGGTTTGTCCTGAAATTCCCTTTTGATGAAGTCTTATCTTTATAAAGAATCATTTTGTAAACATGCTTTTACGTTGAGATTACTGCATTATCCATGTGTTTTTTTGGAACTTTTGATCTTTTTTATGTTACAGAAAAATGTATATTCTGAGTAACTGGCAAACACTGGTGCAATATATCGTTGCTTTCCCATGAAAACCGTGCATCTCCAATCCTGATGATAAAATATAATGAAGGATTAAGTGTTCCTTCACAGATTTAAAAGAGTTTCCTACTTATGAAAAAAAAAGCATTTAGAAACTTCGATCTTATTGTTTTTTTTAGCTCATATGAAGTACACATTTTGGAGACTGGAACAGTGATGATAAAGATCTCTTATCTTAAACGCTCAATCAGCCGTATTCACAGTGTCACCATCTTTCTTTATGTCATCAATTAGGGGGGAAAACAAACTGTGCAAGATGCTCTACTGCTCAGTCTCTGACTGTAAGTCTTACAAATGTTGGGAAGCTGACAAACTGCTTTCTTTTCATCGCTTCCCAGTTGACAACGCTTTAAGGAAGGCATGGATTGTCATTTGTTAATCTCTTCCCAGCCCGAGCCATGACCTAAGAAAAGATGGCGACGCTGTGAAAATGGCTAATGATGACCACAGCTTGTGTTTGAAAAGGCCTTATTATTACCTGTCTAAGTTATATGCTTAAATGTGCCTTGTTGATGGGGCAGCATCTTCATCCTTCCTCAGTAGAAATGAATCATCAGAGGATGATGGGAAAACTCAAGAATCATGAAAGTAGTGATGAATATTTTCTTTTTGGCTGTGACGATGTGGGTATACACGGTTTGCATTTCACACAGCTGGATATTGAGCTAGAGAACATGTTTCATCGGGTGTTTGGCAAAATGAAACAAAAAAAAAATCCTTAAAAAAGGAGAGATTAACGTGTTGGTAAAATAACCCTTTATCTCAAAATTGAGATGCCGAAGGAGTTTAACCGAAGAGCAGGAAACCACAGTTCACCATTTTAACTTCAGTAAGCCTCCTGTATGATTTTTGTTTTGTTTTAAACAGGCATAGCAACTTATCACTAGTGGTTGCCTGGCAACAGGTCCTTGCTAAAAAACAGCCTGGTACCTATCTGAAAACTTGTTATTTCAGTGGTCATATCAATTTTCTCATTTTTGCCATGAAGCAAAATCTTTCAGCATAACATCTCCCCAACTCTTGTTTTTAAAGCTGCAGTGATAACTGATTGATCGATTGGTCGATCGGTTTCTTGGACATTTTTCAGACTAAGCAACCAGTTGAGTACAATAACGGTCAGATTAACAAATAATATATATAAGTGTTAGTTGCAGCCCTGTTTGCTTTAATGTGCAGAAGTCGAGTTTGTTTTTTGATTTACCTAATGTTAGATCATTCACCTTTGAGTTTAACACATCAAACGTACAGTGTTGCAGAGTCAGCAGAGCTTCTCACTAGAAGTGGAGCCTGAAATGCTGCTGTTTTGTTTTACTTTGATCGTGTCTGTGTGGATGTGTGATGGTGTGTGATATAATTTATGTGTGCGTGTGTGTGTGTGGTTCACTGTGCTGAACCCTCTTTGTATTTCTGGAGGCCTATCAGTGAATCAGAGCAGCTTCCTCTAATCTCTTCTTCATCTACAAATAACAGAATTTATATCCTTTGCTACCCAAGAGAACATTATAATTAAAGGACAGTGTATTTATTAGCAATTTTGTACTGTAAAGTCACGTATCATGATACTGATACTCCCCCGAGAGACACACACGTCATGCTCAGACACCAAGTTACCTGCTGATTGCTGCTCACTCTTACTCAGTGTTATTTAAGGTCCCAGAGAGCAGATGGTTTCGAAGATGCTACCTCTCCTCCCCTGCGTCCTCTTGTCGAGTGGCTGCTGCTGCAGGATGCGCTCAGACTGACATTCAGGCTTACACAGCCTCACACATATTTCATAAATATGAAGCAGTTTCCACTTCTCACTTCCTGTCTATTATCTGCTCGGTGAAGAAAGAGAAGCAAAAGAGGGAAGATTTTTAGCTCTCCCTACACGGTTGCTGACTGAGGATAAATAACTGTCTTTATTTAAAACCAGCTCATTAGAAATGACCTGAAAGGAAGAAATGGTCCAGTCAGCACTTCTCCATAAAATACCAGTTGCTTCCTTTTCCTCTGCTGCATGTGCACTCATACAGCACAGAGAGGTCGATTTTTCTTTTCTAAATATAAATACATATATATATATATATTTTAAGTTTCAAAAAATGTCTGCTTCTTTGGGGTGTGGAAGACATGTATTTCACTTGAAGTAGCCATTCCTGTTTGTGTCGATAAGTCAGGGGGGAAATGTGGAGGAAAGAAAATGGTTTCAAAGTGTGGACCCCCCCTCTCTGCCTCACCAGTCCATTTTCTCTTTCCTCTGGTCCGGCGGTTATGTAGCATGTACCCAAATCCCTCTGGAAGGACTCGTTGTATTTTATGTCAACATCTATTTTCTGCCCTTTCTGCCTTCTTTGGAATGTCATCAACATGCTGACTTTGTAATAAAGGAATTCTTTGACTTTTGAACATATTTTGTGGTCAGTGTTATTTTTTTTAAGGTTTATTAGCGTATATTCTCATTTGGATTAATGTGCAGTCCATAATCATATTAATCTACACGTATATGTGAGGTTCGTTTGCACTTGTTCTTCATAGTTATCTTGGTATGAGAATTTTCTTGTTGTATAATTTGGAAAACATAGATCCTGACACAACATTTGGCCTTAAATTTGGTCGTTTGTGCTATTTGCCTTAAAAAAAGAAAATGAAATTCCTTTCATTAAAAATCTTTTATTGCAGATTGAAGACAAAGCAGATAGAAATCTAGAACAAAAATCATCTCAAAGAAATATGTTCACATTGATACACAACCAAAAACACACTGTTACATATATTTAAGGCACTTATTTTAATGTAATTTGTTGGAAAGCAGCAATAACACCAGAAAGTTGCTCCCAGGATGGTAATCAAACCATCAAAAGCTTGAAAGACGAGAGAGGAATGTAACATCTGTTTCACACAGGGCAGATTTTTTTTTTTTTGTTGCACCAAACTGATAGAAGATGTTGGCAGTGGAAATGTAATAACAGACCAAAGTACAAGCAGCACAAAAGAGTAATGAGTGAGTTTCATGACATAATGAAGTGGAGGGAGAAAGACTGCTGCCACACAGTTTATAGATGCTTTTCCCATAAAACCCATTTTATGCACATTAGTGACACTCTTAATTTGACCAAGCAGATAGCAGAGGAAAATGTTTCAGCTCGTCCCACTTCGAGGGGAAATATTAAGGTCAAGTGTACGTGCTGCTTGGTCTCCCTGACATCCATGAATAGATATAAGTTGTGCTTAGTTGTGACAGAGCGCCAAGCTGTGAGAGATTATGTGTTTCCAATTCCTTTTAGGTGACTCTGTAGTTTAGTAATCTTAGTGGAGCTCGAAAACTTAACTAGAAACAGACCCGATCAATCTTTTAATCTGCACTGGCACTTTAATTCCCGGTTTAAATGGGTTAAACATAATCTGGATGCTTGGAATGTGCTTCTTAGAGCTTTGGTCCCTTTTTTCCCCACTACTATTATATTCTGCCCCTCAGCTCCCAGTGTGCAACAGATGCTCCAAGGCAAACTCCTTACATGTGGAAATGCACTCGGCAAAGCATTCGAACGGCAAAACACAATAATTCAACGCTTTGTAATTCACACTGATGTGACACGGG
>OMNW01013038.1:15005-35324 GCA_900303245.1 Selene dorsalis | reverse complement strand
TCAAGGCAGCGCAGTGCTGTGGCGGTCAGCCTGGGCCCTTCCTGGGTGAAGTTTGCGTGTTTTCCCTGTGCCTGCACGGGTTCCCTCTGGGTTTTCTGACTTCCTCCCACAGCGCAAACACAAGCACACTTGGTTGATTGATGACTCTAAATTTCCCGTAGGAGTGAATGTGAGTGTGTGAGCATTTTTCATTTCTATAAGCATTTTTTGTCTCTTTGTGTGGCCCTGTCATAAACTGCTGACCTGTCCCAGGGTGAACTCCGCCCCCTACTGTATGTCAGCCCGGCTTGGCTCCAGCCCCCTGCAACCTTGCATGAACAAGCGGTGTAGTTGTTGGATGGATGGATGGATAACTTGTGAGTGTTTTTAAAAAGTGTTTTTAAATGTGTTATGCATCTCAAACAGGTTTTCTCGACACTGTACTCCTTACAGAAAGTGAAACTGATATGGAAATCCAGATTGTTTTCAGTTTGTTCACCCATCAGTGAAGTTTTACACTCATCTCACCTGTTGGTTGAGCTCCACATTGGCCTGGCCGAGTAACAGCTCCACCACATCTGAAACAGGAAAAAACAAAAAACAAAACGAGAAGTTCAATGATGGAGCAAATACTTAATGACTAGTATCACTTTACAATCATGCAGGAACACTGAAAGGGCACAGAAGAACAGGAACACGGATCAAGTTCCTGTTTTCTTATTCTTCACCTCTGTTGTAAATCAAATGCTGTCAGTCAGAAAATACAGTGTGTTTCTTAAGAGAAGCTGCCATCTCATGCCCCTAATAATTGTAAACACCCAAAGATGATTACCTTTATGTCCCCCATGGCATCCCCAGTAGAGGGCAGTGTTTCCTGCCTTATCTAGCCCGTTAATTCCAACCTTGTTCTCCACACATTCCCTCAGCCAGCTCAAATTTCCTGTTTAAAACAAACAAATGTATGAATACAAATGTAAAGCACTTGCAGTGCTGAAAGGAGAGGGTTAATAATAATGTAAAGGGTTGTTTTTGTCTGAGATTAAAAGGGATTTGTTGCACAGAAACACAGACATAACATAAGACATAAGAAATAGAAGAGCAGTATTGTACGTGTGCACAAATGTGTGGATAGGTGCTGCACCTCGTTTGGCCGCTTCATGCATTGGGTTGTCGATGGATTCTGCCTGCTCAGCCACTAGAAAAGCACAAAACAAGATCATTATTGTATTGTCTCAAATTCAAATCCCACTGAAACGTGACCAGTCTATGTTTTCTACTCACCATAGTTACTTGGAATTAGTCCTGTTCGTCCCCTGCATGTCCCCTTCCACCAATTAGTGTCACTCTGAGGATAATAGTAATGCAGCCATGTTAGGTTTTTTCATCAAAGAAAATAATAACAGAAACAAATGAGGGGAGGAAGCAGAGTGAGAGCAGAACAAAAATGCAAAGAAAAGAGTGAAATGAAGTGGGAGAGAGATAAAAAGGGGAGAAATTACTCAAGGTGAATGGTGGAAAATATAGGACAGCACAAAGGAGATGTGAAAAGAGTGCAAGAGGAAAATGGAGGAATTCAGATTCAAACTGAACGGGACACGAGGAGTTGTGGAGGAGGAAGACGGAGGCTGTATGTCGGAGGGTTTACATACTGTGTCAGAGATGTAGAGAATGTCTCCTTCTTCAAAGTACAGCTCGTCTGGCTGAAAAATAAACAACAACGTCAGCTGAAACCGTCATCACTGCTACATTTTAATATGATTTAACGCTTTATCGCTGATAAAGGATGTAGGAGCCACATTTAAGTTTATTTCTAATAATATATACAGAGTGCGATGCACGGCAGCTGAACTCTCTGTGCGGTAAGAATAACCAGAAAACGGAATATGGGTAAAAGGGAAACACCCAAGCCGCAGTTTTTGTCACTTCGGAGGAAACAGAGAGAAATTAATAATAATGTTTGTTGGGTGAGTCACTTTTTATTTGTACCTGCATTCAAATGATTTTATCTAGAGCTGAAACAACAGAAAATGAATCGCCTACCATCATTAAAAAAACTCATTATTGCTTTTATCAATTCAATTATTTCGAATCAGAGAAGACAAAACATTCACTGGCTCTAGCTTCTCAGATGTCTCATGATTTTACTCCTGCAATCTGTAAATCTCTGTGCTTGTTGAAAAGGTGCATTTCTCCCCGAGGAGGATGATCATAAAGCACCAAAATATGTGACTTATTTGCTCTAGATCAGTGTTACTAAAGCTCTTTTTGTCACTGTAGCTTTTGGGGTCATATGTGGATAGACTGCTCCAGGGCAATTTCATTTTTTATGACTATTTTATTAAATATTAACAGCAACAAACCACATTCGTTTGTTGTTGTTTTTTTTTAATACATATATAAAACTGCTCTTAATAAAGATAGAAAGTAGGTTCAATGTAAACTGAACTGCTCCTTTGTTGGACACTACAACTATTATTGCATAATTGCAAATATCAATTATTTTATGTACTGTATGTCAAATTATTCAATCATGAAATGAACTTTATAGGACTCAAATTATGGTCTTTACCACTCAAATACTAGAAAGACACACAAAAACCTCTCTTACCGTTCTGGGGTCAAAGGTGAACAAAGCTCTGAACACCTTCACTTGGCCTTGAGAAGAGAAAAAAAACAGTGTGCATTAGATTTCTAGAAAACTTGCATATAACTTGTTGCACAAGTAGGAGAGGTGCAGAGGCTACATTGTACTGGAGAACAGTCACAGTGAGGTAAGAGAAGACTGCAGCGTTAATGTGGTAAATTCCTCTGAGACGCATGTGAGACGTTACTTCACTCGAGGGCCAACTGTGTGCAACATGTAACAACTCTCCTGCAGCCCACGGCCATTCTTTTCCTCTTCCTTTTTTTGCCATGCAGAGCAGAAGGGACATAAACACAGAGCCGGTCATTGTGTGTGCTGCCCCAGGTAGGGTATCTGCCCTCCAGGCCTGTGATGGCTCACAGTCGGGGCCTGGCAGCGGCTCTGCTGATGGAATGCTACCAGAGTGGTTGTGGCCTCAGCTGACGGTCGAACTAGGTCACAGAGACCTTCAGCGGGGCTTAAAGAAACAGTGACATGCACAAACCTATCATATTAGCAAATCTCATTCAGTGCAAGTCCCAAGTAACGTCATCCTCCTGATTTGCATCTCATTTGTAGATGATCATCATTCAGTGCTTCACTCTATTAACTTCCCTTTTACCAATGTATCTGGTCCCACATGCTTGTATTGGATATGTCAATATTACGCTTTAAAACATTCACACGTTAAACACACATGCACACTGTCATTCTGTTTTTCTGTGTTTTATCTTATTTAAAAGGGAACTATGCAAGTCTGGTCGCTTTACCGCTGTTTTGCTAAACCTCCTCCAGGCCATGTGCATTCGTTTTTGACGAAGCCAGCGAAAAAGCAATCAATGGAGCGGTGAATGCCGTTATATAACATATATGATGTTATGACCGACGTGTATATTTGGCCAAGTACTGCACTGATGATCCGTTCTCCCTCTAACAAGTTACAAATCATGTATTTAGCCATCACAATTACTTCGAAGCTGTTTAATTAAGGTAAAAATGGAGCATAGCTACAGGAAATATCCTGCATAGTTCCTCTTTAATTAAAATACCTCAATAAGGGTGGGAGGCAAAGGTTGCATCAACTACATGCAAACACATAAAAAAGCCTGTTAGATCATGTATTCGTGTGCTATTTTATGTGTAGCTCCCTGTAAATTTAAAAAAAGTGCTATGTAAATAAAGATTATCACAACTATTTTATCAGTTGCATAACTTAATTACGCAACTTTCTTTATCTGCATTGCATCTATTATATACACAGCAACCCACAGCCAGAGTCAGAATTCAAACAAGCTGTAATAAAAGACATGGATAAATCATACCGAGCTCCCCTCTAGACTAACACTGCTGCATTTACAGTAAATGTTGAATAAGTCTGACCCCATGTGCTGGTTGCTTTGGCCAACTGGCCTACATGTCAGACATTTGTACCACCTCCCTGCCGTTACTCAAAGTTCCTATTTAGCTTGCACACTGTTTCAGTGTCTCAGGGTGAGAGAGAGCTGGAGCTGCTGCACAAGCGCAGCTCTGTTCCACACAGCGAGCTCGTCTCCTCTGCAGGCCTGGTCATGTCACTTAAAAACACACAAAAGCCTGTGCTGACTGGCTCAGATTCCCTCTGCATTTTAAGCCCCAGGCACACACACACACACACACACACACAAGGATTTACTCTGGTTAAAGAAAAGAAAAAAGCTACTCTTCTTTGTGTGAGCAAGACATATTCAGTAGATTTTATATGTTTGTGTTTTGGTTTACTCCCCATCTGTGTCATGTTATTGAAAGATCAGTTCAAAGAAATAACTAATTAACTGACCAATTAATAAATCATAACAGCTCCGGATCCAATCTTTGCAGAGAGATGAGTTTTCAGGAAGGGGCCAGGACAGATTTAAAAGACCTCATCATCAACGTCATCATCGACACGGAGGCTTGAAGCAGTGACTGATCTGCAGGCTCTGAACCGCCACAACAAGTGTGAAGGTAGATCCACTGCTAACAGTTCACGATGCAGTAAAAGTTACGCGAAAGGTTGGTTTAGAAAGCCACGACCCTTAAAACCCTAGCCCATCATGACATCTGTGGTCAAAATTTGAGACATTTCTCTAATATTGTGAAGGGTGACCTGTTTTTAATTTCAGTTTCACAATAAACCAAAAAAAAAAGGGCCTAATGCAAAAGTTTGGGCACCCTGCATGGTCTGTAGTAAGCAGTTCTTTGGAAAGTGTCATTTTGCACTTTTTAAAGCCAGATAAGAGTGTTTCACTTCTTGTTTGGAAAACTTCTTTTTCCCATTCTTCATTGCAAACAGCTTCTAGTTCTGTGAGATTCTTGGGCTGTCTTGCATGCACATGCTCTTGAAGATCTATCCAGGGATGTTCAGGTCAGAGGGCAGGAGGTGCCATTACAAAACCTTCAGCTTGTTTGTCCTGAGGTGGTCCATTGTGGATTTTGAGGCGTGTTAACAGAATCGTTATCCTGCTGTACAAGTCGTCCTCTTTTAATCCTCAATGTTACAAACAGAAATGCTCCTTTGCAGTTTTCTGGCTCTGAGTTGGGCGGTGGGGTCACAGGGAAGGTTTTCTTCTCACGGCTCTCTCGTGAAGGTCATACATTTGTACAGCAGCTGCACAGCAGTAGAGTACACACCCACTCAAAGAGTCCTCTACAATCTCCCTGAAGACCTCCAGACCTAAACCTGACCCCCACCTTTTCTGTTGCTTTCTTCATTACATTACAAAATGAGAAAAGTGCTCCGTGAAGACCCTTTGCCGTCTTCTTACAGCCTTCTCCTGCCATGTGGAGAACGCTGCTGGCTGCTTAGAGGAGGAGTCCACGGCCGCTGATAGTTGGGAGACAGTGTGAGGAATTAGATTGTTTATGAAGCCTGTCCCGATGTGGATTGTGAACAAGTCCCAGCAAGCTAGTTCAGGTGTGAGATCCCGGAGCTAAAACGTGTAAAGGTGTCCAAACTGGTGTTCGCTTCACTTGTTCCGTTGCTTCATCTTTAACTTAGATCCTTCTAGATCATCTCATCTCCAACTGACTTAACTACATACAGTAACAGGAATTTGTAACCACATGTGCCCAAAACCATTTGCATGTCACTGTAGATAATGAGTCCTTAGACACTCAGGTAACCTACACCTGCATTCTGGGAGGTTCTGTGTCCTTCATCCTCGCAACTCTCGTCTCTCCACGTGAAATACCACGTAGATAATGTTACATCAGAGGCAACGACTCCACCGAATAAGACTGACAGCTCTCAGACGACACGTGAATCGGTCGTCTGGCACGAAGAGACGAGCTCACCGCGTGAGGCATCGCCCTGGATGCGACTTATGAATAATCACCAAGGAGCATGAATGATAATGCCTGGTCCACCCTCTCCCAGCATTGTTTTTGGTATTGGTATTGTCACAACAAGCAGGTAACACACACACACACAGCTTAAAGTTGTGTACTGACATGTACCTGCTCAATTTAATAGCACACGTCTAATCTTTTTATAGACATACAGGCCACATATCCTGCACACTTTGTCATTATGTGCACACGGCTTTTAGAGGCAGGCTTAGATGGGTCATGGTTTTCTTTCTTTCTCTTCTTTTCTTTTTAGATCTGCATGTATAAACCCTTAAGTGTGGAAACCCTTTACCCTGTACATCAGTTTTAATTTGCTGCATACAAATTACACTGAAATACATTTCTTGGTCAGCAATAGGCTGTTGCCTCATTTCAGGGAGGGGTGACCAGAATAGCAGCACAGAGGTCTGAGCTTGCAGGAAATTAAGGCTGATGTCACTGACCATGCAAGACTCATCATCACCTCTTCACCTATGACCTAAAGCCACGGAGAGCAGCCGCGCGCTCCGTGTGTGAGCGCTGGAAATAGGGAAGTCACGCAGGCCTGCTGCTCGGAGCTGGATGCCCCTGTCAAACAGCTCCACAGCAAACCTGCCACACTCACTAATACTGGAAACTCTTGGTGCTCCGAGTTCGCGTGTTTTCTTCCCACTCGGTGATACAAGTATCCCCCCCAAATAAATAACATGAAATCAGCGGTTTTAACTGAAGAGCTCCACGGCCGCCCACGAAGCTCACACCGCCGACAAGGTGTGTTGTCCTCGTTAACGCACATACACACAGACGCGGAGCCGAAGTTTGGGCTGAATTTAAAGGATATTTTCCATAATGTTGGTCTTACCTGGCTTGGCCGGTTTGGGAGGAGGCTTCGACATCTGTGGGAGCTGGAGATAAAACAGTAAGAGAAGCTCAGTGTGTAGTTTAAAGCAGAAACGACGCTGCAGTCAGACTGTCACTGTTGCTGCCAATGAGGAAGTTCACTGAGGCGGCGGAAAAGTTGTGCTGCGCATGCGCAAGATCTAACCTGCAGCGGACATGCTTTCTGTCTATCCATCTACTACTCTGACTTTTTTTTTATCATCTATCTATCTATCTATCTATCTATCTATATACACACCCACACTCACTTATGACACTCACACACTTACACACACGCGCGCACACATGCACACGCACGCGCGCGCATACACACACACACCCCATCATATATGTATTTGTGTATTTTGTGAAATTTGGTTTATTCGTTCGCGTTGTAATTATCTACAAGGTGAACTATTTAAAGCTATTTAATTTATTTATTCAATCCTTTATCTATATATTTTTCATTAAGTATATGACAACATTTCGAGATATTATTAGATAGTTATACGCTACATCAGTATTTAAAATGTTGTGTTTATGTTTTTTTAACAGACTGTAAGGCGTGTTTCAGTTTGGTATTAGTTTTTCATTCCATTCAAATATACTTATTTTCATATCATTTGTAAGACTAAATCATTTGTTTATTCTGTTACTGATCAGTTGTTGGATATGTTGCTTTGTTTGTTATACAACAACAACGAACTTCGCTGTAAGAATGTATCTCGTTTACATCACATATTGGTGTCTGTCCTTTTTTTTTCCTCAATGGGCAGGTCATGAGTGACGTAACCACTCCAGCAGCGAATCACAAGCGTCCCATAGCGGAACAGAGCGGGAGAGAGGGAGGGAGAGGGTAAAGATCACAGAAGTTGCAGGACAAGCTGTTAACCTTACAGCACTATAAAGTCAGTCATGAATTGTTCATTTATTTGCTGTTGCACGTTTTATGTTTCTGCAGCGAGAGCCACGACACGCTGAGATGAAGACACTAGTTGTAGGAGTAGGCGGGTAAGTAAGTCTGGAGGATTGTAAACATTGAATGTGTTGCCATGTTGTCACCTATCACTCCTCAGGCTAACCACAGGGGGGGATGCTTTTCACTCTGGGTGTGCTTGGTACTGCTTAACAGCTCAATCCCAAACATGTCCTCTGTTGTTCCTCTTGGTTCAGTCTGTCTTCAATGCAAGTTTGCATGCATGTGTTTCACTCCACATGATATATTAACAATATAATACAAATTACTCAAGGTTTTTAATCATTGCTTTACATGTAGCCAACCTCTATATGACCACTTGGAGATTCTCAAATACTTTTGTTGTTTATTGTCTAAACAGGAAACACAGGACACAGAAAGGCACGAGAAGATGTGCTGGCTTAGTGTTATTGAATTATATGTTAATTCAACCAAATTACATGCTGTCTGTGGGTCAGCACACTGGAATGGATCAATGCAACATGTGACAACCATGTGGCAGCCAAGCCTGATAAGAGCTGGTTGCTCTTCAGAGATAAAGCCACTGCAGTCCTGAGAGTCAGACTTACATTGTTCAGAAAAAGAGAGATGAAGCGTCACCTGGGATTTTTCAAAGAAAACTGGCATTTAAATTCCCGAATGTATCATTTTTGTTATAGTAGAAGTGGCACATTCAACAAAAATAAATTTTATAGATAGGTGTGTGGGGAAAAAAACTGAGGCAGGGAATGCTCTGCATCAGTCACATATGATATCTACATTAAGAAGTTAAACCTTATAGAAATGCAATAAATAAACAATGCACCATTAGCTCCAAAAAGAGAAGTCATTGCATCCCATGGAATAACTATTTAAGTGTTGTTTGAAATGTATACTAATTACAGCAGGTGATCTATAGTGTTTTTTTCTCTCAGGATGACGAATGGAGGAAAATCGACTCTGTCCCGGAGTTTACACCAGCTGATTCCAAACAGCTGCATCATTGCACAGGATTCGTATTTTAAGGTAAACTGCTTAAATCATGTAACTGCTTTTAGACGCACAGGACATTTTAGAGCTAAAGCGCTGTTTCTTTTCTACAGGATGACTCTGTGGTACCAGTGGACAGCAACGGGTTTAAGCAATATGACAGTGAGGACAAAATAATTGTTTATTATTTAATTTGATGACGCAAAGGTCACAAAAAAGATTTGAGCGTTCCCAATCCAATCTGACTATTGACGTAAAGAAAAACCGACAGTAGTAAACTAGATTACAAGAAGTCTGGTTCATGAATGAGAACATCTAAGAGTCATTACATTCTGTTCAAGTGCTCGATGCCCTGCATATGGACACGATGATGAGTGACGTTGACCTGTGGCGAAGAGATCCTGAGTCGTTCCTAAGGCAACGAGGCCTGCACCCAGAGCTCACAACATCGACAGGCGGTACGAGGGTTTTTGTGCTGATAGTGGAAGGATTTCTCATTTTCAACTTCAGGTAAGATCTTTTAAAGACACATGGGTGACAGAAAATATTTTGTGTATATAGGCCTAATTATTTTCCTCAGATAAAGAAGTGCTTTATTTCTGACCATGAGGTCTGAACCCTCTAACTGTTTCTGTGTGTTTTACCTTTCCAGACCTCTGAATGAGCTCTTTGACAAAAGATACTTCATGGAAATACCTTATGATGTCTGCAAAACAAGACGAAGGTGTCAGATCATATAATACCTATCTTCTAACTTGTCATGAATTTTATTGGTGTGATGAACCCAAAGCAGGGATAGAAGTTTGCCTCTTCATGTTTTTACCTCTTTTGCTGTTTTTCATTGACAGTTCAAGGGTTTACACGCCCCCTGATCCTCCAGGCTACTTTGATGGACACGTGTGGCCAATGTACCTGAAAAACAGGCGAGAGATGGAGGACACGGTGTCTGGAATAAGTTAGTGTCCAGTCAAAGATGCTACGAGTTCACTATGTATTAATGGCATCTTGCTACATAACAAAACTGCTATCGCTTTAGAAGTTGTGTTAAAAGTATAATAATATAAATGGCATTTACATTGTCTGTGTCTGTTTTCTTTAGTGTTTCTGGATGGACTGAAGCCAAAGGAAGAGCTGCTGGCTGCTGTGTGTGAAGATATTTATGAGGAAATAGAAAAACTCAGGGGTAAGTTTCAGTAATGCTGGAATACGACTGAGACACCTGGAACTGTCTAGCAGCCACTGGCAAATTAGTTTAGTCTTTCACAGCTGTGTGTGAGTAGGGCTTCAGTTTTCTTAATGGACAATATGGTGAACATCCACAGAACGCTCTGCTAGAATTATTGCTGTAGCATGGGATGTAGAGTCATTTTCCTTCAATAGTCAATTATGGTTTCCTTTGATACAGTCAAGACCCTGGATTCATACTGAAACCACTGAAATTAAGCAATCTGCAAATAATATGAAGAATTTAATCGTCCAGTCAGAAGACAAATCAAACAATTTTCTACCAATTCTATGTTTTCTTTGTCCACTGTGAAAGGTTTGGAATTCAAAAGAATGAAAATGAATGTGATAATGTTCTCAGGACCATTCGTTAGTTGACCAACCGTGATGTTGTATGCACTGTTTAAAAGAAGATCATTATTAATTACTAATTTGATTTTGTGTATTGTATTGTGTGTATTTTTTTCTAGAGAAAGATTGAAATAGTTGGATTTTTGAAGGTGGAGACTACCGCTGCTGTAAATGTCATGACAGTTCCTCTTCTGGGCCAAAGAGGATCAAAACAAGTTCTTCGTTGGACTTTTGTAAATATGGTAGCGTCTACGTGATGTCTACAACAGTTTGTGTATAAGAGCATAGAAACTAATGAGAGTGATAATGAAGTTAATAATAATGTAGCAGCCAGAATCAATGTGAACCTTATTTCTAAATAATGTTCAGTGCTCTGAAGTGTACAATAGGTGTATGAAGTTTTTGTGACTTCATGAATTTGGTGCTGAACACAGCACATACAGTGGATGGATGTTGTGTCTTATGATATCTCATCTCTCAGTGCATTGTCTTTTTTGTTGATAATTAATTATTAACCATTAATCTATACACATAATTCTACATACCCAAATATGTAAACTGTGCATAAATGGTAAAGACTCTTTGACTCATACTTGAATATTACAAATATCAAACAATGATTATTGTTGCTGCTGTAGTTGCTTCGGTAAGCGTCATTTTGTACCTTACAAGACTTTCATTAGCAGCTGTTGGTTGACTCATATCTATGTATCGCTGATGTGAATTTGTCTCCACCTGATGGCTCAACGTGACACAGTAGAGACAGACTTTTTGCTGTTCTCTGTGATCTGAACACCAACACGAGTTTGACTATATGCAAATGAGAAATTTGTGCATATGCACAATATGTACAATATAAAAAATACATAAAACCTGTTGATGTACTGATGTAAATCCCTTATCATAATCATCACATTGACAAACCCAACTCACATGCAGCCACACATTAGGATTACAACTTGGGTAAAAGAGAAAAAGTGGGTAGCATCTACATATGCTTAAAGTAACAAACTCATTCTGTAGAAAGTATTAATAATCTGAATCAGCAAAGTATCAAGTGACTAAGTCTGAAAATGAATGCAGTTTAGTGCAAGGAGCTGAAAACTGTACTTCAGTGTATTTTATTTCTTTTCACCACTGCACTGCTATTCCACTAATGAATCTTGACCTCAACTTGAAACAGCACCAGAGCACATCAGACTGCATCAACCACCTGGGACAGACAGACTGGTCTTTGTGGCCTCCGGTAATCAAAATATTATCAAATCTTTTTTTTTCCGAAAGGTCATATTTTATTTGTCATGCTCATTTTAGCTCATTGGGCTATTTGCTAAATCTGACTAGTTTGCTATCAACATTAATCATGAACAAATGAGCGAGTAATTGTACCCTCTTCGAAAGACAAACAATTTAATAAGATTTATTATTATTTTTCATACACTTAACTCAGTGTCCATATTTAGATTTTAACCATAACTCACGCTCTTCATCAGTGGGTGAGACATGTTACCCCTGTTACCCAATCTATGCAGAAGTGTTACAGTAACTGCATTGCTTTCAGTACTTTTTCTTAGAAAGTGTTGCAAGTTTGATGTTAATTCTTCCCCATAAGGACGCACACATGGTGCAAATGATGATACATGATCCAAAAATAAAGCAGATTTCCTGGTGACAAATCTTGGAGCGATAACCTCATAACAATGTTTCAGGATCCAGGAGAGCAGACAGGAGCTTAGAGTCTGCATGTGCACACCTCTGCACCTTTAAAATCTTTTGAACAGAAACTATGTTCATTTTAACACTGAAACTTATATGTCAGCAATTTTGATCTTGATCTTTGAGGTCAGTCATGTGACCCGATTATTAAAGATCCTGTAATGCAATCTGTTTTGCCTTTATTGCAAAACACATTTCTAAATTCATAAAGCTGCTGCTGTGTTTCCTGCACACTAAATGATGAAAATTTGCTAAAAAGTCCATGCTGTCAGCAGAATATTCATGTTTACCTCAGCAGTGAACTTGTCTAACTGGTATATACAGTGCTGGAGGCATCACATGTAAATCAGGACATTCCAAACTTCCTTCTACTGACTATATCCTCTTCCATCGTCGCAAATATAAGTCTGCTGCAGCTTCTTTCGTGAACACTGCTCTTTAACAACCTCACAGGTTCATTTTGCTGAATGAAACTTGGATCGATCAGTGGAGACTGTAGTGGAAACATGGCCAGCGTGGCATTTTCAGCAGTTGCGTGTTTATTTTTTGCCTGTTGCAGCAGAGCTATGCCGACCACACTCAGGCAGGAGACTGTGAATGACAGACCTGTGATTGGTAAGTGAAATATGCAAACATGACTGAATGTTGTTAGAAATGAAAAGATAAAAAACAGAGCAGATGACACTTGTTGACGCTTGTGTGTATTCACAGTTGTTGTGTTTTTGTCCTACAGGGATTTTGACTCAACTGGTTTCAGATGATGTCATGAAACCATTCGGCAGGACCTATATACCTGCCTCTTATGTGAAATACATTGAGTCTGGGGGCAGCAGAGTGATGCCCATCAGGTGGGTCAAGTCCTATATAATCTTGCGCGACTGTGATGATTTACCATTAGCATCTGTAAGCATTCAAGTGTGGGAACTTCATATAAATCTGCACAGTCAGTTTATACTCATAAATACTTCAGATTGGATTTATATTAGTTTGTTTAAGGAAAAAGCATGACTGTGTGAAGCCACAAATCACATTACTGAGATGTTGTTGACCCGTCATTTTGTATGGTCACTGCTGCTGTGGGAAAAGAAGTACACTCTCTAACACCTGGATTCCTGTCATGTGAATGTTTGTGCTGTCAAAACATGTCAAATAAAATAGATAGTGAGCATTGTTTGTTTGTTTGTTTGCAGGTTGACTCTCACCACTGCTGAATATGAAAATATCTTCAAGAAGATAAATGGGTGAGTCACAGCAGAGAAATTACATGAATATCATGTATTTTATGTTGTATATAATATATATATGCATCTTTAATAAATACAAACTGCATTTGTTCCTCACTTCACTGCTCTCACTGTGATATCTCCTCAGCCTGATCTTCATTGGTGGAGCTGTAGATTTGGAGACATCAGATTTTGCCAGGGTGGCGAAGATTTTTTACAAACTTGCTCTGACGGTTTGTTCTGCCTTGTTTTAATATCTATGTGTCTTTTTAAATAATTCATTATTATTATTTTTTATGTTGAATCATAATGTGTTCTAATGTTTTGCTGGGAAAACGTTATACATGAACTGCACTAAGGTTTCAAAAAACTGACAGCATGTGGAATAATCTGAGCAGATATCAAATTGAAATACTTCCTGGTATCATTATTCCATCAGTAATTTGATACTCTGGAAGGTATCAGTCTATTCACTGAGGACTGGAATGGAAATGTTATATGGAGGGAATGCCTTTTGAAAATCAATGGCGGCTTATAAACTCAACCCACCTAACTTAATGAACTGAAATAACAGAGCCTTGTTTTTATTTCCCCAGTAATAAGCACCAAGTTACTAAGTTCTTTCCAGAAGATTTCCAAGGGAATTTAGAGGAAAAAATGGGCCTGGAAAAAACTAATGTTGTTACCACCACTTAAAGGAACATTGTTAAAAGGAGTTACCACAGTTTTGGTGTTGCTCTATTGTTTCACTAAGGGCATTGTTGTGTGTCTTTATCTGTCCCAGGCCAATGATGCAGGGGACTTCTTCCCTATCTGGGGTACGTGCATGGGCCTGCAGCTGCTCACTGTCCTGGTGGCCGGTGAAAATCTGCTGTCAAGCACCACAGCTGAGAACATAGCATTGCCCCTCAACCTAACAACAGGTTAGAGCTTACTGCAGTTCTCCTGATGTCTTAATCTGTGCATTGTTTTTTTTTAAACAAATAACATTTTCACATTTAGATTTTATTTTCTGGTAACCTGCATGTACTGGATTACACCACTTAGTGTCAGTAGAGTCAAGTTACCAATCAGAGGGTGTTCCCAGCCTCAAAGTCAGGCTCTGCTACTATCACCACATCATTTATGTATATGTATCTCTTCATAGTCTCTGCTTGATGAAACCCCACCATTTAATGTAGGTTGTTTTTCCTTTTCTTTCTTCAATACCCCTCCTCTTTCCTCTGCAGAGGCATACTCCAGTAGGATGTTTCAGAGTTTCCCAGACGAGCTGATGAAAGCTGTGACCCAAGAACCTCTAACTGGCAATTTTCACCACTATGGCCTTACAGTAAAGGTATAGTAGAGTAAATCCCTTTGGTGTCATTGTACAGTATTTTACTTCCCTTGTTTGGGGTTTACAGTATTTTGGTGCTGAGAACACAGTATGGTTTCAGTATATGAAATGTGTTTTCTGAGGTTATTCAGGATCAAAACTTTTGGCTAATGTGTCATGTGCCATCTCCAGATACAGTATTCATTTAGCATTACTGCTAACTATATGGTTAATAAAGGCTGGATCTATATCCCTGCCCTGCGGGTTCCAAAGGCCCAGGTTCACTGTGTGGCAATTGGTTTATGGTAATCTGAATAAAAATGTCCTTTATGTTTTAAATATTGCATATTCCTAAATAAATTTGTATTTAATCAGATTGTTACACAGCAACCCTGGCTGGGGCCATACAGTATAACAGCACAGAGAAAACTGTATGCAGAGAGATAGAGGTGTGGGGTGTGTATTCTTTTCCTGGGGCTTCCTAACAAATTAATCTCCTCATGTGGTTAAGACAAAATAGATAAGAGGAGGACAAAATGTCACATCGAAAGAAAACACAAAGAGCGAGGCCTGTTAATGATAATCTTTTCGAAATCTAGAATAGTATATATAACACATGAATCATAGTCTAATAAGTCAAATGTTGTTCCAGACTTTCCAGGAAAATGAGAAGCTGCATAATTTCTTCTCCATCTTGTCCACAAACGTTGCAGAAAATGACGTCCACTTTGTCTCAACCATAGAAGGTTACAAGATTATTTTTTATATCTTTATATATGTATTAATTTCATCATTGTTTTGTAACAGATTTGCAAGATGAGTGATAAGCATGGTGTTTTTTGTTTCTTCCTTCACATCAGGTAAGAGATATCCCTTCTATGGAGTGCAGTGGCACCCGGAGGTGAATCGTTTCCAGTGGGACATAAAGCTGAACTTTCCTCACTCTGCTCACGCTGTGCAGTTATCATCTCTGCTGGCTGAGTTTTTTATCAATGAAGGTATGATGATAAACACGCATTACATCGTTAGGAATGAACTAATGTCGCAGGATATGATTATACATACAGTGTCAGAAGCTATAAATTGGCTGCCCTCCCCTTAATATCTCTTCGGACGAAGTGAGTTTTGAAGCCAATGGAATAGCTACAAATAAACAGTTACATGTTAATTTAATGTTAAATTGTAATTGTGGTTACAACATCACAATCTATATTTATATTTCATTAAAAGTTACACATGTCATTATTTTATCAATGATACCAAGCCTAGCACTGACAGGTGTTGAAAAGATGTGATATTTTAACTAACTATAAACATGTTATAGTAAATGGACTTTGACAGGTGCTGGCAGATGTATAAACTCATGCATATTCAACTAAACCGAAATAACATATCGTATTAAGTATGGCTGGGCACAAATCCAGGGGCCCAGCATGCTGTCGGGTTCTTGCGTGTGCAAAGAAAAATAATATTTGATTATAGAAAGCCCAACAGCACACTGGTTGCTTTATACAGATTGTGTATGTGGCTTCAGAAGGAGAAAGAATAGTTGTTTAAACGGAAGTATTACAGTGAGACAGGATTTCTTCATGGAAAGAGATTATATTTATATGTGATATAATGGCTTGATCTGTGTGTCATTTACAAGAAAGTCATTGATTATTGTACAGTATCTGTAACTGATTTTCTAGAATAACTATGCACAACATATAGTGATTTACAACATAAGAGGCTGAGGGAGACTTTAATTTGGTCACCTCTTCTCCAGTATATCCTCAGAAACGTCCCCTTGGAGATCTATTCTTTATTGTTCTATTCACGTGCATCTCACTTGTACCTTGTCAGGACGAAGAAGTTTACATAAGTTCGATGATCCTGAGGAAGAGACTTCGTCGCTCATTTACAGCTACACGCCCATCTATGCTGGAAACTTCACAGGATACGAGCAGGTCTATTTCTTCTGAGATCGTCTGTGGCTGATTTTGTATTTCACCCAGCGAATGTACAAAACAACACTTCATTTTATTCATTCACTTTATTGTTCAACACAGCACTTGAGCTCAGAACTTCACACACACATACACACACACGCACACACACACTGCTGGTTTTAATCACAGCTAGGCCTCAAAACCAACATTTGATTTCAGCCATGTGTGCGCTGACTCAGCCTGCATTTTTATTACTGAGGACTTTCTGCACCAGTGTTTTTTTTATTCTCACTTTAGTTAAATGTGACTCCTTTTATACCAAGAAAGAAATAAAAAAGTTGACAAAACAGTCTCTTTTGCCATCTTTCTCAGCACATTGAATTTCTCCAGTTAGAACTTCTCATCCATGCTGGCTGTAAGTTTAAGACCACTATGACGTCTTATGACCTCTCAGTATTTGAAAGGTCAGGAATAAACCATCAATCTCAATTAAAGGTTTCATGAACTGATTGCTTTCCAACCTGATTCTTTTCTCTGGCACTGTGGAGAAAACTTTAAAAGGGCATCTAAACCTTCGTGTAGGGAAATAACGTGTCATTGTGCAGTTGAGTGAATAAATTAGGTGCACTTCCTCTTGAGTTCAGACCACGGGTGCAAGAGCATTTTTTGCACTTTTTTGTGCATCTTGATATGCTTGATTTGCCTATTGGTCAAACAAGGGCAGGAGACAAAAAACGCAATCAGTTTTGTTTTTTAAAAATTCAACAGGGTTGTTGCACTTTGCTACAACCACAGTATTGGTCGTGTCCAGATAAAATCTCAATGCATGAATGCTAGGAAGTCTTAAATAATCTGCTAGCATCATATTTCTTCATAAAACCAGTGAGTTGAGTCAACTTTATATCAAGTTCATGAGAGACAGAGCTGACAGCCACTGAATTTGGTGTCTTAAAAACAGGCCATGTTCAGCATTTATACAATTAAATAATCGATCTTGGAATTAATGGCTGATTATGGCCCTGTTGATTGAATAATTGATCACTGAATGGAAAGATAAATGTGGGTCAGTGGGTGCCCGTGGGTGATTTATGCCCTGCAGCCTCTTGGAGATGCACTTACAGCCCTGTGTTAGAGTGGACTTGGATTGATATCCTTAAATCTTGTTGTTGTCTGTTACGCCGTAATAAACTAACCGTGTAAGAAACAAGCAGCAGTGACTGATGGTGGTGGAAAACACACGCCGAGCCGTCACATCATCCAGGCTGGCCTAGGATTGGTCCTCATAGCACGTCAGTCGGTTGCTCGGAGTGGGCGGGAGCAGAGAGCAGGGAGACCGAGCCAGTGCTCCAGTTTTCCCCCTCACACACACACACACACACACCTCACACACACACACATACATACACACACACACACAGATGCTGCCGCTGCCGGGTCAGGACTATACAACGTCTATTAATAATATCACAGTCAGAGCAGCCTCAGCGAGCAGGAGTCGGGAAACCCACATCCACACTTCTGCTTTCTCAGTCTGACCAGCGAGCGTCTAAATAATGTGACAGACTCCAGTTTCAACTTGAAGCTTTTTTTTCACCTGTTTATTCGTCTTTTACGACCTTTTCTTGAGGTAAACAGGTGCCATTGTCTCTGTCACCTTTCCCCACCGCTGGCACAGCGCGCTCTGGCTCTACCAAACTGCGGTCATCCAGACCAGGCTGCGGCTTGTTGGTAAACACGGATCGGATCCCGGCGGTAGGACTCCCTCTGGTGCATTGATGCACCCGTTTCAGTGGTGTAACGGTGAGCAGCAGTCATTTTATTCTTATGAGAGCTGTGTGTGTATGTATGTGTGTTACAGGCTTTTGATTTACCGAAAAAACCCAACAAAAATAAAAATCTGGCAATACGGCCTGTTATTTATAGAGTGAATCTCTGATGGCAGCCAACACTGTGACTCTCCGAGTCTCTACAGCCTTTTCTAAATTTAGACATTTCCTGTCTGAGAAAAGACAATATGTCGCACCTTCCTACCAGAGAAAAACCCCAAATCACCCCTTTTCAAACTTGTATTATGCTTAACAGTGAGTTGAAAGTGTTTTATTATTATATCACCTTTTAGTAAAAAACTTTTATCCCCTCCAGAACTGAGTATCTGTTTTATTTTGAAGTTCTGCTCAACCAGAGCGAGCTGTTTGAACACATTTCTTGGCCTTAGGGAAATTATAACAACCATTTATCACAGTTTTCTGACTCATTAGAAAGATAATCTTGACATAACATTACAGTGTCTTATGTACTTGTTGGTAATTTTTGTAAACTGCTTATAAAAGCTGAACAGGATTACAGAAGTTACCAACTTATCAATTATAATTTAACTTATCTCGCCTGCTAAATCAATATAATTCTGTATTTCTATATCTGATTCCAACTGAAAGCCACACAAGGCCAGCCATTGTGTTCTCTGGATGACATTTGCCACCCTGGGTAGTCTTGTTCAAACTGACTGACTCTATCTACAGTCTCTCACTTACACGCTTCTTCTTGGCCTTGACCAGTTATCTACAAAGGTCTTTGCAACTTCTCTTGTCTTCTTTCAAATTACTGTTTTTTTTTCTTGTGCATGTAGGGACTTATCAGTTGTGCTTAAAGAAAATGAGTCCTTTCACAGCAGCGAGCTGGTTCGGTCAGGGGGCGTCACTGTAGTGGTCAGTCCTTGTTCTTTTTCCTTTTTGCGTTCGCCTGGTTGAGTGCAGCAGCCACAGCAGCCTCCTCGGTTGACTGTTGGTGGTGTTCACAGACAAGAACAATTACTCTCTTTGTGCTGCTCAACTCCCCTGCTATTCATAGGGGAAATAGTACACACACACACACATACACACAGAGTAACACAGTATCAAAGAGTGACTATCTGCTGGAAAAATGAAGCCGTATCAGGCAGCCACAGCTCAGCGTCTGCTCTGTGTCATCTGTGATCATGCCTGTTTGTTCCAGTGTTTGTATCCGCGACACACGCAACACTTTCATACATGTTATGGAGTAGGGGTGTAGGCTATTATTTGGGGTCCAAGCTTTCTTCCTGAAAAACCATGCAGCAGCAAGAGCAACTATGCAGGCAGACTTGAGTGTTTCCCCCCTCATGTGAACTGCTGAATATTTGATGGGAAGTTCTGTCTTTAGTGCAAGCGGCAGCAGAAGAAGAAGAAGAAGAAGATGAAACAGCTTTGTGTGAGTGCAGCGTAGCCTATATAGGACAAAACCCCACCAGGCATCTCATAGGAGCTGTCAGGGAAGCTGCCATATTCGAGGTATTTTACAGCTCTGTCATATCACACAGGGACTTTCCTGCCATCGTCAACAAGAACTACAACAACACATGAATCTGTCATGGCTGAAGCTCAGATCCTCTCTGTCCTCAAAATGAGAACTTTTGCTAGATAGCCCTCATCCTTTTTTTTTTGAATCTGTGACTCCTAGCACCATGGCAACGGGGCACCTCCTCAGTGTGCCCATATATAGGTCAGTGGTCATACAGGGCTCCTCCCAAAGCAAAATAGCACATATAGCTGTCTGTCTGCAACGCATGCAAACGTACGAGGTGGGGGGGGGCGTGAGTTTTCATCCACACAGACACAGTCGTGACATGATGAACACACACAGAAAGACTTGAATACAAATGACCCAGATTTGGATTTTGAGTCTGCAGCAGCTTCACAGGTGATTTGTGCCATCAGCCATGCAGTGACATGAATACGTGAACAGAGACATGTACTCCAACCCCCCCCCCCCCC
>OMNW01013038.1:0-10909 GCA_900303245.1 Selene dorsalis | reverse complement strand
GTTTTTACAAACAGTTTGTTTCAAAGGGCTTTACACAGCATCATGACAACATCCTCTGCCCTTAGACCCTCACATCACCTGAGGAAAAACTCCCGAAGAAAACCCTCAACAGGGAAAAAAGAGGAGAAACCTCAGGGTGAGCAACAGTAACCTGAAGTGTGCCCCAGCAGTCTAAGCCTATAGCAGCGTAGCTATAAAATGGATTAGGGCTACCTGGGCCAGCCCTCACTAAAGGCTCTGTGATAGAGGAAGGTCTTAAGCCTAGACTTAAATGTAGATTGTGTCCATGTATGAGCGTGTTTGGTGCCAGACACAGTTGTAAGGTCTGACCCTCAACTGCCAATGAATAGCAGTGTTTCAAAAAAAAAAAAAAGTATGTGCGAAGTTGCATTCACTTGTGTTTTGAGAGATATTCTTACATGTAACAGCCAGGCCTCTGCTCTTGACTTTGTTCTTTTTGTAAATGTGTTTTTATATTTTCTATCTGTCTTTCTCTAGGGTGCTTCTGTGGTTTGGGACTGGTTTACGCCAACAAGTCGTGCACCATGCCGCCCATCGCCTTCCAGGACCTGCCTCTAAACATCTACATGGTCATCTTCGGGACAGGCATCTTTGTCTTCATCCTGAGCCTCATCTTCTGCTGTTACTTTATCAGGTAAGGGGCAAAAATACAAGAAAGCAATCTGCTCAGTTGTCTTGAAGACAAGGCAACTCCTCGCATCTGTTGCCTTTGCTCTCCCACATCTGTGCATCTGGCTATAGTGAGCATTTATCTCAAACGTGTAGAGTACGCTTGATAGTTGGGTCAGACTGTGGTTTGATCATGTTCCCAGCACCCCACACAAGCCCCAGTGCTAGTCTGTGACCCAGCTATGACCTCTTCCTCTAAAAGAAGTGAGTTGGGCTGTGTTGGTCTGCACTTGTGTGCGACTGCTGTGCTAATATCTGGCTGAATGAATCCAACCAAGGGAGAAAATTCATCAGATAGTGATTCAACCAGATTAAAAAGCATAGTTTTGAAAATGTAAGCAGCCGTGCTGGCAGCTTTTATTAAGCAATTTTATGCATTACACAAACATTTAATAGTTTACAACAAACTATAATGTACCTGTGAGCAGATATGGGGACAATCATAACAAATCTTATAGGACATTATTGTCTCTTTATCAGCCTCCACTTCGCACATGAGGGCTTGTAGTTGGACAAGTATCTTCCCATAACTACATTATAGTCTGTTTCAAACCATTTTGAATTGTGCTTATTCATACTAGATATGGAAGTATAAAGTGTTTAAACATTTGCTAATTAGCATGAAACACAAAACACAACTAAGATTCATATGCTATTCTGAAGGGGACATATTGTATGTGTGCCATGTTTCATGGCAATCCATTCAATACCTTAGAATTGTAGGCAGCTTGAGCTAAGTTATTTAAGCCTGGGCTAAAGCTGTGGACCAACACAGTGAGGGAGGAAAGGCTGTAAAAAAAAAAAAAGAGGAACAGGGTGACCTCCCCTGCTGCTGACTGTGAATTCCCTGATGAGCTGAGGGGACATTTGTGTCTGAAGGACAGGATATGAGGCAAGGGGAAGCAGCTCGTCACAATGTGTGAGGACAGTGGCGAGGAAAACTCCAGAGAAACTCTACTTAGAATAAACGTCAGGAAACGTAACCACCTGCAGTAGAGTTTGGGGGTTTTTATTCTTCATTTTTCTGTGACTGAGCATCTGTGTTTGTCTAATAACATGACACTTCTATTGTTACCTTTTTATTGCCAGTGCTAATTTTGGCATTAGATGTGATTGGCTGTGTTATCAAAATGTCAAACAATTAAAAGAAATGTGTTTGTTGTCAGGAGACATACATAGCCAGTGTGCCATCTGGAAAACATGGTAAAGTACAAATGGAAATGTCAGCATGCAAATGAACGTCAGAAACAGTGGTAGCTGGTGTCCAGTAATTATTTGGCTGTGAAACATTTATGAAGAACCATAGGAGAAGCCTCAGGAAATGATTAAAATCAACTATCAGTTATATATTAAATTTGACAGTTGTTTTCCAGTAGATGAATAAATAAAGGAGCTGGTCCAAGGTTCACACAGCAGCTCTTCTGGAGCTTGTATTCATAATCTTCATCAGCAGCAAATGGTGTTTGCTCATGCCACAAAACTGTAGATGTTTACATTTCTTCTTTTTCCCCCTGAGCATTTGAAGAAAATCTTGTGCATATTGACTTGAAAAAAAAAAGAAATCTACCGATGAAGATCAAAAGCTCTGAATCATCCAAAGTTTCCAAAATCAGGAATGAGCCTTGACCATGAATTCATCAAAGTGCGCAAGATCTACAACTTCGTCTGATGGTGGAGATAAAGTGCAATGGGACTGATAGGATGAATTTTGCAGAGGTAAAAGTGTATCTCCAGTGTATATCCAGACAGGCATTGATTCAGAGCATGTTTTTATTCTGTAGTTACAAACAAGAGAAAATAAAGCCTTGTGAAAAAGTTGAGTCAATCAGTATCAAACCAAACCAGAATGAATCTCAGTATTTATTTTGGATCTGTTGAAGCCTAGGTGCTGATGTTGGGGTCAAATGCATTTCTACAATCATGGATGTTTTGTTTGGCCTTGGCTCAGCACTAAATTGACCATCAACTCTGTCAGAGCTTGGATCCTTCCTTTTTTCTTTTAAAGCCATTGCCTGTGAATCATAACCAGTGAGTCACTTCCTTTTGGCCCCATTAACACGCTGGTAGTTTCGGGTAGGAGTGTGATTGTGAATACATTTATAGACCAGGATGATTCATCAGATGAATATTGAGTGATGAATGTCATTCGCAGTTGGGGGCAGGTTTTCTATTATCTCCCTCAGACAGATCCTGTCTAGATCCTGTGTGGCGGAGAGTTTGTCATGTTTGATTCCAATGAAATCCAGGTGTGTCTCTATTCTTCTCTGTTAGGGCCCCTCTTTTAATTATATGCAGCAATTATGTGAGTCTTTCTTAAATGCCTTAAAATCAGGGTGAGGTCTGCTAAGCACACATCCTTTATGTCTCTGCTTTTCCTGGCACTAAGTGGGGGTGTAGCAGCAGTATGCAGGAGTACCTGTGACCACAGGGGTGCCAAAAGCACACACGAGAAATATCATATCTTTAATTACACCCTGATCTGCTCTAACACTGCTGGATTTATATTCAATAAGAGAGCAGCTAGTCGGAGAGATATATTAAGAGCCAGGAGGTGCAGGGGCAAGCTGAGAGTGTTTTCAGCCAGACGATACACAGACTAGAAGGCAGAGAGATTAAGATACCAGAGCGTCTTTCCTCAAATAAATTCACTGACTCATTTAATTTACTGTCAGTGATCCTTGAGACTGGTCTTGTGAAATCCCCTTAGGGTGCATATCCCAATGCAACAGGCTGTTTGTGGTCATTCATTGGCAAACAGGAAACATGACCGGTTAGTGTACCCAGTCAAACCCCTGCAGCCCTGTGACACCAGGAGCGATCACACAGACAGATTAATCTCAACTGCAGAGGACAAACAGAGACTGGGAAAATAAAGCAAGAGTTAACTCCTAAATGCCAAAAAAATAGAAAGATGAGACTGAAGGTCAACTCCACCTGTGAATGTAGAACAAAGAGAGTGTTTGTAGCTTTTCTCTCTGCACTGTTGTGCGCATACAAACCTTGTTGCAATTTTGTCTGGTGCAACGTGGAGCTGCAACTGAGCTTCCTTTTTCTTGATCACTTTGATCCATTGAGGCTAGGGTAGTGCCTCATTCGTGCCTCATTATTCATACTCCATTAAAGTGCCAATTCACAGCTTTTATTTGATAGTTATGAAAGTTTAGGGGTTGGAGACATATGACGTATGACGTCAGACGTGAAAAGGATCACATCGACATTGGGAACAATGTAACTGTAACAGTGTGGGCAGGATCCATTTAAACGGAGTGGGCGTCCATAGACTTACTGCCAACCTGACCTATGGCCTCCAGCACCCCACTGCTGGTATTTGGAGAGGGTCAGCAAAATCTCTGGAGAAAAAGATTATTGTTTTCTAGCCAGCATAACAAGGACAACACCATGCGTCAATTCCAGCCACTGTCCCCCTCCCTCCTTGTCTCCCAGAAATATCTCTCACAAGCTAAGATAAAAGGAAGAGATGAGAGTTGAGTTGAGATGAGTTACAGTATGGCACCAAAACTGCTGTTTATACAGCAGCAGCTCCTGTTTCTGCCTTTCTAATTGTAACCACCAGCATTATGTTGAACAAAGTGAACAGGTACTTTATCTCATCTAACAGACTGTGTCACACAAACTGTGCACTAAACTTTGTGTATTAAATATTAAGTCTCTTTCTGGCCTGTTATTAGCTATTAATGATTTTATTCTTAAGAAAACCTTGAGCAAATTAACCTTGATTAAATAAAAGTTATAGCGCGGTAGCTCTTCTCCAGTCATACGCCGCAAACGTCCTTCATGAGGCTAGTGTTCATTGATTAAAGTATTTACCCTAGGGAAAGCTTGTCTCTGAATATAAGCATTATAAGTAGCATCTACTGTCCAAAATATAGTGCAGACCTTTGTGATGATGTTGCCAAATTACTGTCTGCTGACTGTATTGTTTAGAAAGGAACTAGATAATTCTGCTATTGCCAGTGTAAGCATTAACAGCTGTTTACCTACCAGAGAAGAAACCTTGTTGAAACTTCATTTCTCTCCTCACTCGTGCTACTGCCAGCCAGCCCTGGTCTGTTATGTCACTTCCTGATAGCAACTCACTGTAGTGGCCACAGCTGCTCAAACAACATCTTTAAACCACTCGTGTTATAGGCTACAACAACGGCTGAAGCTCTTATGATTGATTTGATCACAGTTTTGTACACATGATAGATAACTTTGGACCCAGGATGCAACAGATTCCGCACAAAGCAAGGAACATGTTTGACATCTAATTATTTTGTTTGCTACTTTTATTGTCTTTTCAATGCAATTATAATATCCTATTTTTTTAATGCGGTTCCCCGCCTCCACACTGCATTTAATCGCCTTGTGTCTGATTTGTGCAAGATGCACTTTGCCTTGCTGTTGAAGGATTACAAAGGGTTTGAATCTTGTGGTGAATCCTTTTGAGGTTGTGGTCATGGAGTCTTCTCTTGATTGTTATCAAGGAAACATTTACGCCTACATCCTGGACAACATTCTTCACTTGATGTACAGGCATAAAAACCTTCTTTTCTTTTTTTTTTTTTCCACCACAGTAAATGAGACTTGTTTTCCTCGGTTCAAAAGGTCATTTGATATATTCTAGTTCTCCTTTGTTTATTTTTCCAAAGTACCCAACTGTTGATTCTGACAAACCAACTCCATTTTACAGGTCCACCTCAATATACGGTAAATGACACATGTCACCTCTCAGTTGAATCTTAGCCACATTGAAACAACAAACACAGCTGCCCAAGAAACATTTAGTTGATGTGTGTGCGATTACTTTTGTACCACTGGAATCTGGGCATTATGTGTAGATCTGTGTCTCCCCCACTTATCTGTAGATTGATAGGTCTGCTGAACATATTATTATTGAAGCTGACACTTGACTCTTTTCTGAATTATTCCTGAAGAACAAAAAATGCGCATCTATCTCATTTCATTGAACCTTTGTTTTTTTGAGTGTAAAATACAGTATTTCAGAGAGAAAGACATTGTTTTAGATTGTCACTATAAATTGGATTTACCCGTTTATCAGTATCTATTATCATATTGTGTACTGTACACTTGGTAAAACCAATTGTTACTTCATACAGTAGAAGTTGGTCACTGGCAGCTGTATGAGAACTTTCTATTTGGGCACAATAGCTGAACCGATCTCCATAATGCCCCCCTTTCACCCACTTCACATCATTCTCCAGGCATGGGAAACCTCAGCACATGTAAAACGCGTATCCTCACATTGTTCTACATGGAAGATTGTTAGCAGCAATCAGTGTAAACAATAAACCGAGTCACAAAAACAACGAATAACTGTCATTTCCTTACATTAAGTATCTACTCGCAGAGATTTTTATTTTTTATTTTTGTCTTTTCTGACGGGGATCAGATCACAAACAAAAATTTTTTTAAAAATCTCAGATGCTCTCGCTACGTTTAGTTTCGGGCCCAAATCACAAACAGTGATAGACATTTGAGTCTATGTTTAGTTGTGTAAAAACAAGCGGCCAAAAATAACTGCCTGAACAGACACGGCTCGCCAAGTGATAAAGATCTCGTCTCCATTGTTGGATTTTGGGGTGGTGCAGGGAATCAAAGAGGCAACATACTCATTACCCATGTTTGTGTATATGTACGCGCAAGTGTGTTTGTGTGTGTTGGCTTGTCCGTGCAGTTACATGATTTGTTAAGTGTGTGAACAGTGTGCGTGTGTGGTTGCAGGGGAACATGTATTTGTAGCTTTTAGAAAGGACAGTCAATTATGAAGGTCACCCCTGTAATTACACAGCTTCAGTTATGCACAATGCCATGATTTAACCACACACTTAAGTCTGAGCCTGAATCATCCAATGACCTCCTAAACTCAGCTTTGAATAAATATACAGATGACTGTATCTCTTAATAAACAAGTGGAAAGTGATGTGAAGTAAGAGAGCACATTTACTTGTGTACTATAATTAAGTACCATTTACCTGTGTACCTTCACTCAATGCCACAGTATAATATTCAATATATGTCAGAGGGAAATGCTGAAGTTTTGTTCTGCTATAATTATGATGCAGTAAAGTACTCAAAAGTATAGTCGATAAGTTTTGCTCCACTGGGATCAGAAACAAGACTAAAATGCTGCTCACATGTCAATACATTAATAATGGAAACGCATTTTGAACACAACACTGACATAACATCACCATATAAAGCTGATATTGTTAATCTGTTCACAAACAGTTGCATATTTCTTCTTATTTGACAAATGTAAGTTAGCAGATACACAGTTAGCTACTACTGTGTGAACATTGTCGTGCCTTCAGCAGCTTATTAACCAAATATTTCCCTCACGACTGGATAGAGACCAAAACTTAACTAAAAGGAGGATGAATATTGGAGAGACATGACTCCAAATTAGAGCTAATGTTGCTCCGTAAACTGTTGGATTGTGTTTGCAGTTTGTTTGCACTGCACCCTAGTGGGCAGTACTGCCTCAGTTACAATTTTACTGCAAAACTTTTAGGTGTTTCTTTTACATGTAAAGCAGCTCTTCCATCACTTTAAAGGGGAAGTACATGCTAAATATAAGCAGCTATACTGACTATTAAGTTGCAACCTTATTGAAGTATATATGTTTTTTTCAACAGCAAACTACGGCACCAAGCCCAGAGCGAGCGGTTTGGATACAGAGAAGTAAGCATGATAAGTATACTTTTGCACATTTTAAGACGTGAACTAAAAAAAACATCTTTATGAAAGGTGTTTTGTTTTTGTTGCTCTACAGGTAGTTTTAAAAGGAGATCCCAAAAAGTTGAATCTTCATGGGGTAAGAATGTGACTCATGTGAATTTTATTTTTTACATTGTATTAGTGACTAAAACCAACCAAAAACGACCCTTTATAGTTTCATCCAATGACCGTGGCATGTCCATCACTCCCACAGCAGACATGTGCCGTGTGTCTGGAGGACTTCAAAGTGAAAGACGAGCTGGGAGTGTTGCCATGCCAACATGCTTTCCACAGGAAGTGAGTACAGGAGAGCACTTGTTACCACTTTGCACCTGCCTGGGCTGGTTAAAATGAAAATGGTCCAATCTTTATCAGCCATAAATAAGATGGATAAGTATTCTTGACTGCAGGGGTTCTTGTTCAACAGTGCTTTCGTTCATTCAGTTTTAGATTGCATTTTCCTGCCTAGTTACAGTTACTGGTTACAGCGAATATTAACATTTATCATGCAAAACACATGATTGGATTTAACTGCCCAACATCCTGCTTTTTGATCGTAGGTTTTGCTGGTAATATTTTACATTATTAAAATCAAATATGGCTTTTGTTTTGATCAGCGTAATGGAAGGATTCATGTTGCAGGCCTGGTGAAGAAGTGGCTTATTCTGTCTGTTCTTCTGCACAGGTGTCTGGTAAAGTGGCTGGAGGTTCGCTGTGTCTGCCCCATGTGCAACAAACCCATAGCTGGCCCCCCTGAGCAGCACCACAGCATAGGGACTCTACTGGATGAACTGGTGTAACCTCTCCACACCTGCCAGCCGGGGTGGAGCAGCTGGTGTAAGTTAGCGACCAACAGGAAGAGGGACACAGTTTTGCAGTTAAAACACGGCAAAACACTAACACGACGATAGTAAGTTGGGGTAACCTAGTTACCACTCGGAAGGAAGACTCTGAAGGATGCTGTTGCCTAGCAACCATCTCTGAGATGGCAACACGACACCTTGTGGTGTCTGAGAGATTATCTCCAGCCACCCACACATCACTCCACCACTCTTCTTTCAACATCCCCCTTTCTCCGTCCGATCCCTCACATCTTCTCTTGTTGCCTGAGTGAGGTTAATGGCACCGATGACGTGGAGGAGACACAGTTGAATTTTTCACAGCAGCGTGGCGGCGAATGAGTCCTGAAAGCACTGGGCAGGAGGCACTGATCCTCTCTTGAGCATGTTGTGAGTGTTGTATGTCATGGTGGGCACCGATCAGAAACGATGTTAGTAACAAGTGTGGCTATCGATATCCTTGTCTGAAAGAACCACGGTCAAAAAGCTGTGAAATTGATTTTTTCTGCTCAACATTTCTGGCAGTGGCACTAAGACACAATGACAGAAGTTACACTAACAATCCAGCAAATACACAAACAAGGGTTAAATGAAGGTAATACTGAAGCCAACTCATATAACTTCTTTCTATTCATGAGATTATAAAGATATAGATTGAAATCATTTCATTTAAGAAATTAGGGGGATTCACACCTCATCTGTCAACTTGTAGCAAATGAATCTGTGTTTTCTTCAAGTCTTTCTTACAATGCAACTGAATATTTCTGATACTTTAAACTGCTGCTGAGTGTAAAACCCATGTTGGTGCCCACCTCTACAGTAGTATCCTGTATGTTCAACATACTGTACATGCTCAAGTTGTTGTTTTATTGTTCAGACATGTCTTTATTGTGTTAATGTAAATGAGAGGAACTGACTCCTCCCGCCTCTCACTGTAACAGTTTGGTTCTAAGTTGGAATTAGTTTTTCTCTTAGATATTGCACTTTAAATGCACACAAACACACACACACACACACACACACACACACACACACACACACACACACACAACATTTTCCATGCCTCTATCTTTCTAAAACGTTAGACTAAAGTTTGGATGCAGCAAAGCAGGCCCTTTGTTATCAGGTGTGGTGAATTGTTTGTAGAAGTATCAGAGATGCTGCCTCGTGAACATGAGCAAAGTAGCAGTACAGACGTGAAGTGGTGTTCTGTGACTTCATCTGGGGAGCGACTAACTCTCACTGTCCTCATACACAGCATTTTTGTGGCATTATTTCGGGTGGTTCCGTTTTACATTCCTTGTTTCTTATTTAATTATTTACAATGATTCAGAAAGCAAAGCACTGCCTAAATTGAGCACAAAACTCATGAAGCACATTGTCCCGATACAGTAAGCACCTGCACTGTAATTAAAAACCAAACACACATATGCACGCGCACACACACACATATCCCCCTCCCACACACACACAGATGGGGCTTTTTAAATTCACACTCATGTGCTAATAAAAAAAAATGTCCTGTTGCATTTTCAACACATGAGCAAAGAGAAATGTTCTGGCCACATTCCACTTTTTGTAATCCAACAGATGTAAATAACTTGAAACAATAATAAATACAGTTGTCTGTTTTGTGCCTCCCTTGTTTCCCATCGTTGTGTATGTGGCGCCACCATCAGGTGAATATGATTCATTGTGTACAAGTCCAGGTGCTCCAGGAGTGTGTCTGTATGCAGAAGTTGTTGCTTTCTAAACAGAACAAACAGGTTGTAAGTGCCCAGATAGATAGTCTTTTTTATTGAATGTGCGGTAAACCACAAATGCATTTCAGACACTGTACATTGTTTTAAAACACAAGATTTCAGTGGCATGTGATTCTGCCAGAGTACACAGTAATACTTCTTTTTTAAAGTTCATAAAATATGAAACATAAAATAAATAAGCCAGGACCTTTAAAAAAAAAGAAAGAAAAACTTTTTACAGCAGTAATATGGTTTTTCTTTCCTTCAGATTGCTTATACTAGAAATGTTAGATAATGTCACAAGTTGCCTGAGATAAATGTGAATTCTGCAAATTGTATTTTTTTTTTTGCCTGAAAGTCTAAAACCCAGAGAGATTTGGGTGCTGTACTGTACTCTACTGTACAGTTTGTGATTTGAGATGTTTAGTAAGACACAGCAGCTTTAACAATAGTCCTCCGGTGGAAAAAAAAACAGTCAGTCAAATATCTTTGAAAGCAAACTTCGTCTCTACCTTTAGGAAATATTCGACTTGAATTTTTAGCCTAGTCACTGTATAATATCGCCCACATTTCAGAAACACTTTCATATAATAACACTTTAACATAATAACAGTGAATTGTATCACCAAATCTCCATTTACAAGTTAAAAACTAAGTGAACATCATGATTTAGAGGAGTCAGGGCTTAGGAGTCGACATCCGAATGAAAACAAGGACCATCTGTGGCTGCTTCATTAAATGTGCAAGACCCCGTCCTATTGGTGGAGTCCAACGGGTACCTAGCTATTTCCCTAACAACAGATTGCAGGTGGCAGAGCATCGCAGTCTGAAGGGGGCATTCCTTACTCCAGCTGCCTTCTAATTAGACATAAGGGTAGAGTGGTGGAGCCTCGGAGG
>OMNW01013033.1:11954-26459 GCA_900303245.1 Selene dorsalis | reverse complement strand
AGATCGGGGTCAAGTAATATTATTACACTGAGAGATGTGCTTACACTGCTGCTGGCCTCTTTTGACAACGTTTCATCATCACTTCAGCCTGTGTTTTGTCATAGGAGCCTCTGAAGAACCTGAGGAGACAGATATCTGACTCATCTGAATCACCTTTTTTTTTCTTCCATATTGTGCAATGCTTGAGATCATCCTTCATTTGCCACTAATTGGAATAATCAGATAGTAATAGTGCTATCAATAAATATATTTAGTTTCACATAAAACAAACATAATCCTGGAGTTCTTCTTAATAGATGTTTTAATCTGAGACATGCCACACATTAATAGTAATATACAGATGTTCTGTTTTTTCTCAATTGTACTGGATCAGTACTCAGAATTGGCTGGTTGACAAGTTGAGTTTTGATTTTTGAATGAACTGCTTCTTAAATACTATGCAGTTTGCTGGCTATGATCATAAACTGCAGTAACTGTAACAATATGTCATGATGTATCAGTCAACTGTGTATCAATGACCATAATGTGCTACCCACCACGACATGTATGTGTGTCATGGTGGGTAGCACATATTATGGTCAGAGAGCATTGTGACCAGTCACTCTCACACTCAAGTGACTTGGATGGAGTGCATTGCCTGATTATTGCAGTGTGTTTCCTTCTTGATGAGCTCCTGTGTGCAGCTGTGAAGAATGTACCATAAAGGGTTCACAGCCATGGCGTCTGTGTTTCTAGATGATACTGTTAAATTTGACACTTGTGGAAAAGCACTGAATCAAATATTGTGATAACGCAGACATCTATGACTGTTGGCATGAGGCATGTCGATGTGATTTAAATTGTCATGGTAAAATCCTGGATTTTCAATTTGGTAGAAAACTGCTGCAATCATGATGACAAAGCTTGTTTTTAGAGGAGTCCTTTCACATTTTATTAACGTTGCTTGACAGTTAAAAATAGCATTGTGGGAAAAGGCATTAGATTAGTTGCTATGCTGCCGTGTGAGTCAAAACATGCTGTGTCTGCTGCTGTGTGTCCACCTATTTCTGCACCTGTTGATGAGTTGAACAATCAAATGTTATAAATTACGCAGTACATCATCAAACTTTGATCACAGACTGAAAGATTCTCAACAAATCTCTATCATGTGTTATGGTCGTTGGCTGAAATAGTGGTAAAAAGTATATAGGGGGAATTATGTAATACAAGTCAGTACAGACATGTTTTCACAATAGTCTCCTCCATGTCTGCTTCCACCTTATTGAATGTCTCTCATAGAGTGTGTTAATGTCAAATAGCAGAGCAGAGGTTGTCCATAGGGTTCGGCTTTGGCACTGTCTTCCATTAGAGCATGAATTATAAGGTGACGTTAAGCATGAAGCCAGTGACCTTCCCAAACTCTTGTGCACCTACTGCTGCGGTCGACCTTGAAGATTTTATCACGCCTCATAATGTTGTGCCAAAAACAGATTTTGCATAACATGTAAGAAACACATGTGGACGACTCCCTCCCCTCACCGCCACCACATTGAAATCCTACCTCGTGTCAGCTGGAGGGTTTGCATAGCTTCCTTTTTGCAACTTATCAGTGCAGTGATGTTGGTGCAGGGACAATGAATAATCTATCCAGTGACAGTTTGAATGGAACAATGATGGAGAGTATGTCCTCTGTTTAAATGCATTCATTTGTTATCCTGCATTCAGGATGTACCGCACCTGTATCATGTTTTGATATCAAGTGCTAGCACATCCTGTTTTGTCCGAAAGTAGGTTTGGTTGGGTTTTACAGTTTAATGCATGAAAAATGAAAATGTTAGGCCTATTCAGCATGACAGGAGAATGACATGTTTTTTTGGAGGGTTAGCAGAAAAATAGTTTACTGCTTCTCAAAAACAAAAACAAGTGCTTAAATGCCCAAAGGCGCTGTGGCAGAATTACCAAACATAATATCATGATGAAGCAGCTGCTGTGACACCAATCCAGAGCTGTATACCTCGCGCTGTTTTGGCAACTAACGATGAGCCCTCTGGTTAACTTAACATGCAGGTCTTTGCCCTTGGCATGTCTCAGTCAGCTTGGCTGCAGCAGCAGTGCGCACCTACGGGTAACTCAACTCTACTTCTGCACGGCCGATTGCACTCGGGACCGGTGCACCGCCCCATTCTACACGTTTCCTTATGTGCGCTCCTTTATTGGACGGAGCCTAAAGATATGTAAGAATGTCAGCGGCACGTGCAGAAGCATGTGAGCGGAGCCGTGCTTACACTGCAACATAAAGCTGTGCGTTCACCTCGCCCTGTATACTTCTGGGGTGGTGCCTTTGCTTGAAGGTGAAAAGACACAAAGTTGCAAATTGAAATAATAATGCCACATTTGATGCTTATTTATGACGGTTATTAATAATGCTCCTTTAAAACGGTGTTATGATTGCACCACATCAACTGGTGACTACTGTGCGCTGATTAAAGTTGTTGTTCCTGTTTTATACTTAGCTGTTAAGTTTAACGCTTGTAGAAGAAACTCTACGACCGTCCACGACGTGTAGCAATGAGAAAATGTATTTTTTTTTATGTATTTTTTCATTTTATTTTTTTCTCCTCGTGACACGTTTTTCTTTTAATGTATTCAGTGTAACATATATAACTCGGTCAACCAATGAGAGTTTAGGGAATTGCTCCGCGACAACCGCTATTGGTCCGTCCTTTCAGCTCCCGCCCCTGTCCCCCCGGGGTTAATTAATATTCATGAGGAAGATGCACAGCTCGCCTATCAGCTTTCAGCAGGGCGGACATCTTCCACCGAGGGGCTCGCTCTGTGCTCGACACCAAAATTTAACAAGAAGCTATTTTCAGTTGGGAACAAGGTTAACGCGGTTAGCTGCCTGGGATGTACTGATGGTTGTTTCACTCTCCCGTGGATATTGTTTATTTTAAACCGATAGATAGTCTACGAGTGACGGTGAACCGGCTGCGTCGCTAGTGTTGTCGAGTAAACATCACAACCGTTGAGCTCGCTTCATTGTCGGTTACTACGCGATTAACGTCGACAACAACAGGGTAAAAATGTCAGGAGACCCGATTCTCATCACACTGGAAACGGCCTCCGGGGCCCCGAGTTCATTCCCGGTCGTTTTGAAGAAAATAATGGAAATGCCTCCGCCGAACATACTGGACGGCGACGACGGTGAGTGGCGAAAATTGGCGGAGAGAGGGGGAGAGAGGGGGGAGAACAAGCTGTTGTATTTAAAACCAGGTCAGCTGTAAAGAAGGCCAACACACGCGACTAAAGTGTGTCATAACAACCTATTTCCGACAGAGGTTTCCTAAAAGTGCAAACATATGTACCAGTATATGTGCAGTGGTGTTGATGCTATATGTTGAGCACACTGTAGGCCTCTGATCTCTGGAGTCTGTGACCCACTTCACCATCCAGACACACCTATGACTTTAAATACAACCTCTCGCTAAAAACATTTTCTCCACTGTTGCAACGACTACATGCGTTGATGGTGAGGTTTCCAAGTTATGGACGTGAAGTAAAGTGCGTGACTTGTCAAAGTGCTAAAAGTTGCTGCAATCTAGATGACTTTTATACCCTGGGTGTTTTGGTTTAGTCACCAAACAATCAGTACTGTTTTGTGTGTGCGCGTTTTTCTTTTATTATTGTATGAGTCCCATGAGGGATCAACTGAGTATCTGGATCATGTTCACACAAGTCTAACCAAAAAGCTCTTTAATGAGTAGAGAAAAAAACTAAAAATAAAGTGACTGATGGACCTTAGCAAACGTTAGCAAGTCTAAATGTTGACTCCCTGCTATGAACTGCATTTGTAATGTGTAGCAGATCTGGAGGCTAGTTGGTGATCCCTGTTGAAAGGTGAAAAAGAGAAAGGAATGTTTGACTTTGTGGCCTGAAGGACATTTCCGGAATGGGATCTCTTTGTTAAATAAAACTAAACTGTCCTGCTTCATCATAAAGGTGTTTCTCTGTTGGTCTTCTAATAATGCACAAAACTGATTAGATGTGATGGGAAATGCATCTCCCCAAATTTGTGAAAAGTCAGTCTTGTATCTTCTGTGTTTCAGACACTGAGAAGGAAAAGCTGTGTCTGGGAGATAATGTGGACCTGGGGGGAGGAGGCAGTGATATGGGTCCTTCGGCTGCTCTGACTCCAGCCATCTGGGACAAGACCATTCCTTACGATGGTGAGAACTTCCACCTGGAGTACATGGACCTGGAGGAGTTTCTTATGGAGAATGGCATCCCTAACTTACCTGACGAGGACTCCCCGAAAAGCAGCGATGCCACAAAGACAGAGGAACCTAAAGCTGCTCCCTCTGCACAGACAAAGGTGATCAAGCCACTAACTGTGTCTCTGCTGCCCGTGGACAAGTTGGACGCTTGTGAGGAGGAAGTGGTGATCATCTCAAAGGGGGACTTTGACATCACCTGTGATGTCACTGCAGGTGAGTGGATGGGGCCGAGTTTCACTACCTTCACTAACTTGACAGAAAACCCGTTGTTCAGGTTGAGATGACTCGCATCAAGTTAAATCCTAGAGTTTTGGAATGGGGATTAAGGATTAGGGACAAGGAACAAAGTCATGCCAACCTACATTCAGCAATAAGTTGGCCTAATTAGAAGATGTAAATGTGCTTACATTAGTGAAAGACAGTCAGCACTACAATCTTCTGTCTGATGTTTTTGCAGCCCACATATGTACAGACACTATGTATTAATTTGATGTTTGGATAATATGATACATCCTGTGCTGCTGGGATGAGGTCAGGAAGTCATTCAATCCTGAAAGAAGCCACAAGTGGCAAAGGTTGATGGGTCGGCAGAAATAGATGCTGTTAGTATTAGTAGCAGACTTGATTACCAAGCTCACATACACAGTGAAGGTTATGTAAAACAATAACAATCATGGATTTGTTACAAGGCACCCGTGACCCAGCATTATCAATTATTTTACTAGCCATTTTCTTATGAAACAGTTAATTTATGTTATAGTGCTAAATCACTCTCTGACCCTCAGTTGGATTTGCAGCCGTGTAATACTTGCGTTGCGGTGTTTCCCTTTGGTCCACTCAGAGGTGACGACCGAGAAAGACAGAGCTACTCCTGACCCCATCGACCCTGAAGACATTGAGGTGGAGATCAACTACGAACCAGATCCCACAGACCTGGTCCTGTCAAGTGTTCCTGGGGGAGAACTGTTTGACCCACGCAAACACAAGTTCACTGACGATGAGCTCAAGCCACAACCTATGATTAAGAAGGCCAAGAAGGTGTTTGTGCCTGAGGAACAGAAGGTATGCCGGCAGAGGGAGGGGGAAAGAGAACAAAAACAGCAAAGAAAAAAAGGTCTTGCCTCTATGAAGTGTAAAGCAGTGTGTGACAAAATCTGTCTAATATCTATGTGTAATATATATAGAGTGTGCTCACAGTGACTTTAAGTGTCTAACGGAGCAACATTTTAAAGATTTCTATAGTTCTACAAATTTCATTTTCATTTCATGTGCAAATGGCTCCTATGTTTACTAAGTATTGTAACTTTTTTCTAACTTAATAAGACTGTGGTACAAGTGATTTTCACTGTCAGCCAACCTCAAACTTGGTGAAAAAAGTCTGTTAAATTGTCAGAAATCATGGTACCTTAAAGAAATTGAACTAAAAAAAAAGTGTATTTATTGCCATGAAATTACATCAGCCAGTTTCTCAGTGCACAAGTGGTGTAGACACAGCACAGAAACTAGGCCATGTGACAGTGAATGTGTTCTAGCAACTCACTGTGACTCAGCAATCTGATAATCTCAGAGCTGATGCCTTCCTTCCTCTCCAGTGCGGCAGAGAACAGTGGTTTTGTTTACATGCACAAAGGAGCTTGGATGTGAGCCACATTACAAACTGAGCTGAGGTCAGATTTAGGTGAACGCTGCGAATTTGTCAAGAAAAAGTTGTAATGTTGCGTCTCTTTTTTTTTTTTTTTCTCCTTCTCAATTCCTCCAGGATGAGAAGTACTGGCAGAGGAGGAAGAAGAACAACATGGCCGCCAAGCGCTCCCGCGACGCCCGCAGGTTAAAGGAGAACCAGATCACTGTCCGAGCAGCTTTCCTGGAGCGTGAGAACGCAGCGCTGCGGACAGAGGTCGCAGACTTACGAAAGGAGTGCGGTCGCTTCAAGAATGTTGTGGGTCAATATGAAGCCAAATTTGGACCAATGTAAGGGCCCACAGCGAAACACATGAAACTGTTAATGGACCATGTAGCAAACAGCACAGTATCAGTCACGTTGTTCATTACAGACCAGGATAGAGATACTGTTGAGGCCTGACTGTTAGCCCTGTTGACAGATACCAAATTTACAAATCTTCAAGAGAAGCTGCTTGGCTGTAGTTTGGCCAGAGATAGACACAGGAGCGGTGGAGGAGGAGGAGAGAGAGTGATATTCCTGTGGGGCTGCCCAGTACGCTGGGCGGTGATATGTATGGAGTTAGTTGCATATCAGAGTGTCTGTGAATTGATGTCACAGCAGTCTCACATGATTTAATAAAATGTGTGATCAGTAAGGTTCATTGAACTCAGTAAAAGGATCTGATGACATCAGGTGAAGCAGGGAACCAGCCTCAAAAGCAGTTATTTTGATTAATTAATAAATTAGCCATACAGTGAAGCCTCACTGAGTGTACTTTACAGTATGAGTATTCTCCATCCACCACACACTATAAATCCTGATTTTACTAATGTACCCACCATGATCTGATGCATAATTAATCAGGGAACACAAACCAAACCCTGTGATCTTGTGAGTAATGTTCCTGATGCTCAATGTTGACCTCTCTCCCTCCTCCTCCCTCCTCATTCATCCTTGTTCTCTTCTCTTTTAAGTGCGGTGCCGGAAGACCAATAGACGACAGGATTTATTCATTTATTCCTCCAATAAATCAATAAATCGAAATCACTGGGGTCAGTACATCAGAACACTAAACTCCATCAGATGAAGAAGAGGAGGAAGAGAACATGATGAACGGGAGGGTGTGACTGTTGTTGCCATGGAGACACAATAGCATATTAAGACCTGATTTCTGGTTTATATTTTTACTTCTATCTCATGACTTGTGTTCTTCTGAGTGAGAGGAGTGTGGGAGGATATTCAAAGTGCTTCTACAGTACACGTCTTCTCTGAAGTGTACCTTTATCTTGTTTTGTATGCCTTTGGCCGAAAGAGATCATTTGTGGGTTTTTATTTTTATGGTTGATATTATGGTGGAAATTGCAAAACTAAAGACTAGACGTTTTTAAGTTGGGCCTATGATGTTGTAGATATAAGCTGGTTTGCAAGTTGCTTTCAGTTCCACATTTTCATGACTTCTGACTTAATTTTTAATTAATATGTGACAGAAAGATATGTGAAGATCTGGGGTTTTCTCTCTTCAAAAGAACTTTTGACTTTGACATTTCCACTAACTTAAGCTTCTTCAGGGGATTTACAACCGTATGGCTGACGAATCACAGCCATGTTCACCTCTCTTCATAAAACCTACTCCTTACCAGCAGCACAGAGCTGTGTATAAACGCTCTGTTTGTGTGTCTGTCTGTCTTGCAGTCGCTCTCATGCCGTTTGTCACCGTTAAGATGCCTGCTTGGCTCTCAGTGGGTCGTCGTGTTGACTCGTCCATCTACGTCAGTATCGCTTCAGAAACTTGTAGAATCCACTGATGCATGTACTGTAAATAGCTGTTGTCTAAAATGATACCATTCTCTTTTTTTCCCAACATATTGCAAATGTATTCAATCTCATGTCTGAGAACTTTTACTATTTCATTTCATCCCATCTCAGCTCAACATTTGGGTGTCCATTTTTATTTTGGACACTAATGCTGTTCTTAAATTAGTGTTTAATTAAAGGAAGCTGGTAGTGAACGTTTTGTTGATATTGTCTACTACACAGGCCCAATGAAAGTAAAGCTCATAGTGATGGTAAATTTTCAATTGAATTCTTTGACGTAAACAACCACAACAGTAAAGATGTTCAGAAAGCCTTGACTGGGATGTGTTTGCAGATTGTATCATCTAAGTCTTTTAGCATTTGTTGATGATCCTCCTCCCTTTTCTGTTTATTTGGGTCTGAACTTTTTCAGAAATTCTCTCTCAGACATGGAAGCTGACAGTGTGTATTGTCAGCTGATAGATATGTATGTGTATATATACTACTTTTTTTTTTCTTTTTTTTGATTTACCAAGAAGTCTCAGTAAACACAGACTGTATAGAGGCATCTTTATTTTTCTCAAAATAAAGAACCTCAAAATACCTAAATATCTTCTATGTCTAAAGCCATTTCAATGCAGTGTGCAGTCTGGCAGTTTACACAGGTTCATACTGTTGAACATTACTCCCAAAAATACGAGTTGTTACCCAGGGTTATTTTACTGTGCAGTTCTGAATAAAAGGGAAAGCTGTTCTTCTCTGCTGTGCTTCCACAATAGACAATGGGACGTTTTTACCATAATAAATCCCATGTGCGAAAAATCTAATAAAATCCATAAGGGTTATCTTTTTTAAAACATTATAACTAGCAGTAGAAAAATCTTCATCTGCTCTCATCTTTTTTGTTGAAATGATGTGCAGTCTTCTCTGCTTTCTTAGTGGAAATCATTTTACTCCCAGACTCACTAGTTTCATGCAAAAGGAAGTCACATTCTCTATTGTAAGGTTTCTAAAGTGTAGTTTTTAAATCATAATTTTAGTACAATTCTGACATGAACGATAATGTACTGACTTGTTTTAATATTTTTTATGAACTCTGCTATAATAGAGGTTGCATCTGCCTTCTACCTGGAACAGGTCAATTTGTTAACTTTGAGGGGTTGTTTTTAATCCTCCTGGTTCTGTCTTTGTATTTCTTTGTAAAGAAACTTCTTGGCATTTTGAGTGTGGCTATCTTTTTGTCTTGTACATACAGTATGTATAAATAAAGCCTTGTTGAGAAATTGTGTATGTGTCAAGGTTTGTCCTGTGATCGTGTTTTGTTCTGGCTGTGAAGTTTATCTAGAAGACTTAGTTGTCTTAGCCTTGACTAAACAGTAACACAGACTTATTAGATAATGTTGTATCTCATAACACCAGAAGGTAAAAAAAAAACGACAATGGCCTATTTGAAGCTAAACTGACATCTGAATGTCCATGTAGTTCCAGAAAGGCTGGACTCTGCATAGACAAATACATAAATGAAACATGCAATGAATGTATGAACTATTTGTAAAACAAAGAAGAAATGTGAAGAAGCAGTTGACTCTACATATGCACTTATCAATGCCTCAACATTACCTCAGCCAGAAAGATATGAACATAAACCCACAAAATAAAAGTAAACTAAATGAGGAAAAACACCGCTGGCTCAGTTTTCGTTCGATTGTACTGCTGGGGTGAGGAGAGGATGTATCAGGAAGTGTGGAGGAAGTTGAATGACATATTGCTGAAAGAAACTGTATTGTTTGACATCATAGCCTGGCACAGGTTCACACTCAGCATGTCAGGCAAAAATTCATTTGAACTAGAATCCTATTTGTAACACAATGATCAAAATATATGCCTATTTAGATGATGGGTTTCAAACACCTGTAGTGAAACAACTAAAAGCAACAATCTCATCATGTGGGGGTCTATAAACTAGTCTATAAACTCAGTTTGGGTTCATTGATGTGAAAAAGCTGGAGAATCATAGTTTTAGACAGTGTCGTGTAATCACTGAAATTTAAGTGTTAGGTACAGAGACAGATGAAGAGGATTTTTAAACAAAATGCTCTTTCAGTGTATTTTCATAACAATGAGGTAATACAGACATTAAGACACAAATATAAAACAGAGTTTTATTGTCAAAAAATGATTCTTGAGGTTTCAAAGACAAATCTGCAAAAGCTGAAAAACTAAAGTGGACAAGCCTCCAGAGTCTTCACCTCTTCTTGAAGCCATACTTCTTCCTTTCATAAAACAGATCTGTTTTAGAGCTGCCCAAGTTTACAATCTTCGGACATCCGTCTCGCTGCAAAGAAAACAGAAGGAGGAGTGAGAAAGAAAAGTCCAAAGACATTTTCATTTTAAAGAAGCAGGACTTAGTTTTGACATTCATTCACAACAGAAATCCCACAAATATGGCCTTGTTGGATCATACAACAGTTTGTTTCATACTGAGACACTGTACTCACATCTTTCTCCTGGATGGTGCACTCTTTACAGTAGTAGGCATCAGATACTCCCGGCCCTCCACAGATGACGCAGCGTCCCTGGTAGGAGCCGTAGTTACACTCATCACAGATGCGCACCAATGTGCATGGCCTCACATAGGAATCACAGATGACACACTTTCCATCACCTGAGAGGAACAAGCACATGACAGAAGAGAAAACTGATTGAGACTGTATGAAGAATGTGGAAATATGATAACAGTAGTTAAAACATTATTTGTATAGTACAACACAGCTTCCTGTTGGCAAACTAAATAAAACAATGTGAAAAATGTCTTGAGAAACAAATGTCACAAAGTAAAACAAGGGTGTGTATCAGTGTGGAGAAGCACAGTTAATTTATCCCGATATTTCATTAGCGCATTAGAAATAATTCAGTTAAATAGGCAGATTTTAAAACATTTTGAAACAGTTACTTTAAAGGCAGAAGAAAACACACCACGGTTAAAACACTCAGTCTGTTGTATTTAGTGCGGATGGGGAAACTTACATTTCTCGCAAAGTCTCCCGATAGCTGAGGAGTGAAAACAAAGCAGTCGGTTAGTAGCTCCTGGCTATAAATTATCAATATCTAACTTATCCATTACAACACATAATAGTTTCCTTCTCTTTACTGTAAGACCGATTATTATAATTAAAGTAATACTCATTTCTAGGTCAGCCTTAATCTAACATAGCCTACTTTCTATGAAAACCACGGTGGAATTGTTAGCATGGTAGCTAGCTAGCATGGTATCTCCTACGGAAAACATCAATGAAAAACTTCCACTAACAGAAAAAATAAACAAAATTAGATGCCGTGGGAGATTAAATCGTTTGAAACATACCAACACCGGCCTGTTTTCTGCAAAAGATCAAATCTGGATGATGTTTAGCCATTTTGAGCACACGTAAGGCGACCGCTGCTGAATTCGGTCAACTTCCACCTTTGACCTGTAAACTTTGTGTGAAAAGTTGGATTACCGCCACCTAGCGTCTCCGAACAGAAAGACATCAAATAATCAACGACGGCATCTTCCCCTTTATCGATCTAATTTGTATTTCCTCAAAAATACACTAAGAAATTATCTTACAACAGAGTTGTGACACTGTAATAATAAACGATTGTTTAAATTAACTGGAAAAATAAAAAGTACGACTGAAACATATATTCCTCTCCTGTCAGATTCATAAAAGCTAAACAAATATTTAAATTATTCCCTGCATAATTACTTTCACAGTTTGTATAAAATCAAATGTTTAAATAAGAAAAAATAAAGAATTCATAATAATATTAGTATGAGATACGTTTGAAAACGATCTGAATAAAATTTAAGTTGTTACATGTATATTGTTCTTAAAGGACCTGCAAAGCCGCGGCTTACAAGTTTGTGACGTCACCAGCGAGCAGCACATCTTTGTCAGTGAACAAAATGGCAACCTACTGTCTGACTGTCGCCAGGCTTCAGGTAAGGGCGAATTTGATTATATTTATGAGCTAGTGAGGATGTCACCTGTCATCTCAGAATATATAAATGTAATACAATGTGATTCTGACCTAACTAGAATACTGAGGGCGGTTACTGCGGATAAAAAAGCTGTGAAGCAGTCGCCGGCTGTCTGGCCAGGTCATCGTGTCCCGGTTGCTGTGAGCGCATCCAGTTGGGCAACAACTAGATTATCAACCGGCTTCAAAAATCACGGCTGGTGTTTCCGTTGACAAGGAACCGTTATCGGTTCTCTCGGCTCACTAACCAACGTGGTTAGACCGGTTTTACAAATGGAGTTAAGTGTTCACTAGCAAGGTTAAACACAAGGTTAGAGCTCCCAGCAGCCACACAAGCGAGCAACGTGTAACGGTCTGAGAAAATATCAGACAAATACAAGCTTTAATACACCACACACCAGTTTCTCATTAATCAGAGTGTTTTCTACTAGAAAAACCAACCCATTCAGTTTATTACAGAGGTATCGAGGTGGCTGCCATAGGCCAAGTCACAGCGTTGTGCTTTAAAGATTTGACGTACTATGTGTCATGTGAATGTCTCAGTGTTTTTTAAGTGTCGTGTTGAGACAGCACATTGTCTGTAATGCTAATGTCGTAAAAAAGTGTGAATCATCCAACGGCTCTGTGATTGATGCCTAAACCTATCATTATCTTTTATGGATGGACTGACTCTCAAATTGGCCACTGAGTTGACTGACAGCAGCACTCAGCTAGTAGTCCTCGTAGTCCTAGTAGCTCCTTGACAGCAAAAGTCAACAGATTAATGACTGCAGGCTCAGCTGCTTACTGTCAGTTCTTGGCCACAGATTATCTGGGCATACGCGACCTTCAGGTGCCAAACCCAAGTGTCTTTATTAAATATCTAATCTGGAGACTGTCCTCTGAACACCCTTGCTCTCTCTATGTGATATCTTGCCGTATGATAATACATCAGTGTATGATATTTTAATTAGAGCTGCCTGTAGGAGCTCGGTCTTCTCCTGGCTCCTCAGCCTCACTGGAATGAGTTTGTGGGTGAAATGTCCGGCTCAAGGGCATCTCAACAGGTCCAGGAAGTTGATGTGGTAACCTTGGATACAAGCCAACATCTCCCAGTGTTTCTGCCCTTCTCCCCCTTGTTGCCTCAATAGCTTGGTCAGCCTGATCTATAAACTATACAGTGTTTTAAAATCAAATCCTCTGTGTGATTTACAGAGTATTTGATTTAAAATCAGGAAGTTTAGCCTCTGTAACTTGTGATTAATTACCAGCAAAGATGGTGTTTCCCAGGACTAGAGCATGTGTCTGTGGTCAGTCTTATGTGGGAGGGGGTGGGGGAGGTGTAGACCTGGGAAGCTCTGAAATCTGACACTAGTACAAGCAAATCCACCATTGTATTGAGCAGCTAACTTCCCCTAGTTGTTTTCCATAATTATAAAATTGAGACATTAAATTCACAGTCATGTTTCACATTTAAAGGCACAAAATCAAAACAAAAATTTACAATAATCTTTTTGAATGAGTCTGTGTCCCTCATTACACTGTTTATGGGTAAAATATGTGATTGTGCTCATGCTTGTATGTTTGTGTTGATGTTGTCCTCAGCTGGCCCTGGGCCACGGGGCACGGCGCCTGCATGTATCAGCAGCCTACAGAGCCAAGGCACAAGTGTCTATGAGCCGTTTCGAGCCCACTACTTTCGTCAACTACGAGAAGCTCCATTCCAACGTTGACATTGTGCGAAGAAGGTCAGTGTTCTCCCATTGCTGACCTTTCAGCTGCTTTTCTATGAAAACCATTCGCCAGTGTACACTTGTGTAGAGTGACCCAGACTGTGTCACTTTTCCCTTCTGCACTCTCTTATCTGCGGGTCTGTTTGGAGTGTTTGCCCTTTGCCACAGTTTCCCTGCAGTTGTAGCCTTCTCTCCAGTGCGCCTGCCTCACAGCGCTGAAATGACTGTGAAGCCATTTAGGATAATTATTATTCAGAGGGTGTGTGTGTGCTGGGGTAAACATGGCCCTGTCCTGTCCCTCACTTGTAAGTTGCTTTGGATAAAAGAACCATCCAGTTGACTAAATGTAGAAATGCTGGACTTTCAGATTAATGGCTTCTGCTTGTTCAAACCTGTCATTACCCTTGAAGTTTAAACAAGCAACATTATAAATGACATAATGACAAGATGAGGGGGAAAAGCAGTGACATGTAATTTCATTGTAGTCCAAGATGAATTTAGACTTTGATTCAAGTAATTTATTTTTGCTTAAAGGAGCAAGTACATTTTGTTATTGCTACATAGCCAACGTTATGACTAACAGCTGTTACCAGTCTAGAAGAAACATCAAGAGTTCAGCATGAGTTTCTTCCTTTGCTCGTCATCAGCTGCCTCCAGCAGTGGAAAACAACCCTTTTTATTTTTCTGTTTCAGTCATGTCTTTTCTTCTACTGAAGTTAACATGCTAACTAACTAGGTACGGTTTGGTCATCCCACCTTTTAAATGTTCAGTACAAATTTACTGTAATGTGATGCTGCTGTTGCATATCAATACAAAACTTACAAATAAAAGCAGAAAAGGAAACGGTCTGTTTACCTTGGATTCATATTTTAGATTTATTTAATATTATCAGTATATTGAATGTGCCTAACCCAACAGCTGTGTTTTTACCCACATTCTTATCCTCTTACTTTTGCCCCTCTGAAGCGTCCTCTGACATCACAGTATCTTTTCTGTTAATAAAGCTTTGTTTTTATGATCCAGGCTCAATCGGCCCCTCACGCTGTCAGAGAAGATTGT
>OMNW01013029.1:29215-51272 GCA_900303245.1 Selene dorsalis | reverse complement strand
AAAGCCCCCCAAAAAAAAAAAAAAAAAAAAGGCAGAAAAAGTGAGATTGTGAAGATGCTATCTGCTCCGATATGACAGTGGCATGAAGTTTCATTATAGGGCCTATTTCTGTGCACAGATAGTTTGGTCCTTGGTGGTGACCTTGTTGGGAGCAAAGCCCGGAGCGCGTTACAACCGTATCAAACTGTATTAAGGGGAGACTTTGTTACAAGGGTGAGGACAGCTGAAGCAGGATGGGAAATTGAATGAAGAGAGTGAGTTTCACCGCTTGCTGTGCCTTTCCTGATCACATACTGTTGATTCGACCGGGGGATGCCACCAGAATGTGAATGTGAATTTCTGCACTTGAATCTGTTTTGCTTTTCTTTTCTTTCTTTTCCTCGGCTTTGGTTTCTGCCTGTCTTGGTTGAACCTCTCATTTTTCCGTCTCTTTCTCCCTCTCAGATTTTAAAGCTTTCCAGGAGGCATCCGAGCGTTTTCAACCTTACATCAAATTCTTTGCTACATTTGATAAATCTGTAAGTTTTTAAGTATATGATAAATCAACATTATAAAAAGTAAGAAAAAAGAAATACTTTGGACTTTATTTTTAAGTTCAGGTCTGCTCATGTGATTATTTTTGAGATACAGTCTACTCTTTCTTGTTTTAGGTGGCCAAACATCTCTCCCTCAAGATGAACGAGGTGAATTTCTATGAGCCGTTCATGGAGGAGCCGGCCATCCTGCCTGGCAGACCTCTGTCAGAGATGGACATTGTTGAGTTTGTCAACCAACACAGAAGGTTGGTTTGATTTGATCACTTTAAACGCAAAATATTTAAGCATGTGTGTGTGTTACGTCTGATGAAAATGTGCTCTTTACAGGGCGACGCTGAGGAAGCTCAGGGCAGAGAATATGTTTGAGACATGGGTGAGTAGTTGCTTGGTCTGACCAGGGGAGACAGAGCTGGCTCCCATAACTACAGTACTTTTTTTTACATAGATGTATTTTCATTGAATTGATTCAGACCTATCTGGGGTGTTGCATCAGGATGATCCAGAGAACTCTGTACAATTTCCTCTATTTCTAGGAGGACGACATGGATGGAATACATATCGTTGCATTTGCTGAAGAAGAAGATCCAGGTCTGTACTTCTGAATCAGAGTTTTTTTGCCCTTTGGCTATTGGTTATTTCTCTTTTTATTTTCATCAGCAGCTCAGCTTCCTCTGCTCTATCCTCCCCAGATGGCTATGAATTCCTAGAGATCCTCAAAGACGTGGCCAGGGACAACACCAACAACCCAGAGCTCAGCATTGTCTGGATTGATCCAGATGACTTTCCTCTGGTTCTGTTTCACCATTACATCCGTTTTCTTACAAGATCTTTTTCTCACACACCCAGTCATTCACTGTGGTAAATATGTCTCTGATACTCTTAAGTGAATGGGGTTTCCCTTGTCTCTCCAGCTGACCACTTACTGGGAAAAGACTTTCAAGTTGGACCTGTTTAGACCTCAAATTGGCGTTGTCAACGTAACAGATGTAAGTGCAGCGACAAGCCTCAGTTCAAGTGTTTAAGTGTTTTACCCTCTGTCTTGATCCTCTTGGTTTTTTGTCCCAGGCCGACAGCGTGTGGCTGGACATGTCCAACGATGAGGACCTGCCCACTGCGGAGGAGCTGGAGGACTGGATAGAGGACGTCCTGTCAGGAAGGGTGAACACAGAGGATGATGATGAGTCAGCTGATGAGCAGGAAAACACTGACAGCTACATGACAGAGGATGACGACAGGAGCCGTGACCTGGATGATGACAACGATGATGACGGTGACGACTAAGCTAAACAGAACTAGACGTCCAGGGCTCGTTACATTAGAAACAGGTTTTTGACTCATTCAAATGTTCTCATTTCAAAGACGTGAAACAATAAGAAAACATGTAGACTGTGGTTGAACTAATTAGGGGTGATAAAACAGAACTGATTAAAGGTCATCATGGGAACATTTGTGGCCCAGTTTATATTAGAGTTTGCCTGGAGCACTGATTCTCCTGAACTCACCATGGATCAAGCAATAAAGTTTCTGTGCTACATAAGTATGTAACTTACAGCCGCAGTTTCTCAGATCATTTTGATATTGCACTTTTATTACATTTTGATTTACTGTGCAGCCTGACCAGCTTGCTACTACCTTTTGTCTGTTGTGCATTTGGTGCTGGGCAGGTGTGCGGTACTGTAGGTTAGATCCTTTTCACTGCAAACTGCTGCTGTGTCCGACAGGCTGATGATGAGAGAGAGAGAATTAAAACATTAAAGTTGTGGGCCCTATAAACAAAACAACGAGCTGAAAAATGCATAAAAAAGTCTAATGTGATCTTATACATGATAATCTTTCCAATTCTAAATATGAAAATAGCAGCTTTAGGGTTGATATAAATGATTAAATAGTTGTAAGGACTTCTATAGGTCTGTGTGTGTCTGTGAGAATAAATGACAAATGTGTTTGATCTACATAAAATAGCATAGTCAAAAGAGTCCATCTGTGTATTAAATAATACTAATCTTTCACAAACCTGCATTAAAACAAAGTATTAAAAGCACTTTTTTTAATGCAGCCTTGGTGCAAATTTTCACAATGTTAAAGCATAAAGCTAATAAAAGTACATATCTACAATGTGCACGTCTATTAACTGTGGACTACATCTGTTTGTTGTATGATGTGTGTGCAAGAACACACACACACACACACACACACACACTCGTTAAGGAGGACCGCAGTGACGCTCAAGACAACAGATTGGTGTTTTTTCTCCCCCAGTCAATTAGCGTCTTCACCTTGAATTATTCAAACACCAGTGAATAATTCAACATTGTTATGCCTCCTAAAGGGAGTAGGGACCTGGACCGTGAGGCTAGGGGAGGTCGGGGGTGAAGGGGTTGGGGAGAAAGAGGCTCAAAGGCTGCCCACCGGGGCCTTACACACTGCATGAGGAGTGGACACACTCGTGCTGAACCTGTACCACTGGACATGAATTAATAATACAGAGGCCATGCAAGAATCATCACTACCCTGGAGGTGGATGTGATGCAGAGTGTAAACAGGATGTTTGTATGACGGTGTGAGATTTACACATAATCCACGGCACAGACAGAAAGATGAGAACCTTAAATGGCAGTGCATGTGTGTGCATTTAAATGTGACCTCGGGCAAGACGACCTGTCCCGCTCTCTCTCCTAAGAGCAGACAGTGTACGGCTCCTAGGTTACATAATCCCATGAATGTCAAGTGTGATGGTGTTTTACATGAACACAGACCTTAGGGAGAGCGTGAAGGCTGATCTGTCGCTCTCTCTCTCCTAAGAGAAGAAACATGACAGCAGCACAGTGCGAGGATCTAACAGGTAAAATATTAAACAGCAAAGAACAAAGACAAGACATGAGTAAGATCCATTAAAGGTGGAGATATCCGTTCAAAACTGAAGCCACCAGAAGCTCGAGGCTCCTGCTTTGATCTGCACATAACCAACTCATTACAGAATAAATAGAGGAGGAAGAATGAAGGCAAGAAAAACTTTCCATTTAGATGCAAATGCTCCTCATTTTCCACTCTATCCATCTCTCCCCTCCTCATCCTGGTCCTGCATGGATCAGGCCTGGAGAGGGAGGGGGATTTAACCGCGGACAGATGAGTTCCGACAGGCGGCCTCGCGCCACGGGCTTGCGGAAAAGGATGAGGTTGTTCGTTCTCAGCAGTGGGACACTGACATTGACATTCATTTACCCACAAGGCCTGGCTGCGCAGCTCTGACAGGCTGACGGCGAGGCAATTACCACACAGCTCCATGACAACAAAAAGCCACCAAAACAAGTCCCCCCCTGCACCAAAAAAAAGGCGACATTCGGCTCAGTCGTGTCAGACAGCAGGAGAAGACGCCTAATGGGCAGAGACAGAGGTGAGAGCTCGCTGGCCTGCACTCGGGGCAAGACACTGGTGCATATGGAGATGCAGAATGGCACAAAGGTAATGAAAGATAGAGCACACCTGCAACTGAGTCATTAAAAAGAAAAAGCCATTTAAACAGACTTCCATTCATAAACAGTTTCATCAGTTTGGCTGCAGGAGAAATGGAACAAAAAAAAGAACAACAACAACAATGAAACTGAGAACTTGGTTTGTTATCACTGAATATAAACAAAGCTGCAAGTCTAGCAGTCTAACAACTGACAACTTATTTACTGTACAACACAGCAGATATACAAATGTTAATAAAAATGTTTATTTTTGTATTTTTTTTTTTACAAAGCTAATGCTGTGAATCTGAAACATCTTTTACATTTCAATGCCATGTGATCATCACGAAGCTGTCCAATGAGATAAAACCAAACCAGGACATAGGACTGTAACCTGCCAACCGTGTGACAGATGGAGGCGATGAAGAGGAGAGGTGGGGCTGGTCATGTGAACTGGAATGGCATACACACGTACACACATACATACATACATACATACACACACACGCACACATACACACATGCTTGTTTACATAAATAGATACAGTGTAAAAACAGGAGGCACAGTCACATTGGGATCATACAAAGTTCATCTGTCAGTAGGTACAAAACATGAGCAGTGGCAGGTGCTTTAAAAAAAGAGATTTGCTGCTGGAAACAGCCAAAGTGTTTTTTTTAGTTCTTTCCTGACAGATAATCAGTTTACAAGTTTACAGTGACAGAATGTTTTTGCAAAACCGAACAATATGTTTCATATGAAAACACGTCGTCTCCCCTCAGGCAGACACAGTGACAATAATACATTTACCAGCCAGGGGGCAGCAGGAGACAACCCTGCTCACAGCCACAGAGGACACTGTCTTTATGACGGCTTTTCTTCCCCAGTGTGTTTATTCAGTGTGACTCCTCTGACACGTGGTGAATTTACTGGAGACATTAGGACAGGGACAGCGCAGTCAAACGTGACAGGATCTTAAAGTGTCATTTTAGTGCCATTAGCTTCATTTCACTGTGATTTTTTCCTTCTTCTTCTGGCTTTTACAACAGACAGCCTTTATTCATCCAGTGGAGGAGAACTTCCCCCTGAGTCTTCCAGTGAAGCGGCGGTCCTCGAGGGGTTCAACATAGGTGAGACAAAACAGGCATGGGGAAAACCAGCCGGTCCAGTCGGGAGGGAGGTTCCACCCTGCTGCAGCTTTGAACTGTTGACACATTGATTCTAGTAGTGAGCCCTGCACACACAGTCACACTTTAAATGCTGCTAATTCTCCAACAGTGCTGGAGCCAAAGTGGTCCTCAGCTTCCTTTTGCCCTCAGGTCTTGATAAATTTAGTATTATGACCATTTCCACAAACAATGTGCAGAAACTCTTTACTTCCTCCAATGTTTTCACATTGAAACGACTTCTGCCTGGGGCAAGCTAGTAGCCTAATGGTTCTGAGTACACACCAAGGACGTTTGTTGCGTGTCATGGCTCTCTGGTCAACTTACACTGTTGAATAAAAGGTGAAAGATATCTTGCAACCTTTTTATACATGCGATTTTAATTTGAAAAACACTATGCTAACTTAAAATCCTAAAGCTCCACCATCAAATAATTCTGTTGTTGTGGAAATACAGTCATACACTAAGTTTACCATTTACATTGCTGAGAATGTACAGTATTTATAGTGTAACCCACACAGGGGCAGTCTGGTCTGAAGTAATCAGTAGTACTTTTTTTTCTCTCTGACATCGTGGCTCTTGTGTCTCCTCCTCGCCGCCTTCCCTTTCCATCACATCAGGCAGATACGGCGGACATGAAAGCCCTGAGAAGGTTACTGAACCGATGAGGCAGGGCAAATGTTTTTGGGCATGTTTCCATCTCTGTGCATCTCTCATGGTCTGGTTCATCCCTGTGTTCGCCTCCCCGGTGTTTGACACTGCATGCATGTGTTGATCCTGGTATTTTAGATTTAGCTCCATTGCACCTGGAGAGAATTCATGCGCCAAAACACCCCAAAGCGTCTTGACTTTGGTTGCTAAAATTAGCACTCGAGGGTGCTACCGTGACGGCTTAGGCCGGATATGTTGGGAGTGTGACATCTTAAATGTCCCTGCAGACGTCCTGAAGTAGTGATGAGCAAAGGAAAACAGTCTGAGATGCTTTTTGAGCAGGATGAGATCATATATTACTCTCCACCTGTTGATGTCTGAAAGCATCCAGCTGCTGTCAAAGGTTGTAGAGGAGACAGCAGGTGAGGTTTGTCATGCGTTTCCATCGGGCTTCAAATATCAAAATCCAACTCACGCCATCAGTCGTCCTTAGTGGTTTGTCTGTCTGTCCCATGGAAATAAAGGAGTGACCAATGTCAGAAACCTCATGTGTTCCAGCATCTCAAACACAAAAGGAACAAGTGATTGTGACACATGCACACACACACATACACACGCATACACTCACACATCCTGTATGTGCACGTAAGTCCATGTCTGAGGCGTCCAAGCTCCTGTGAGCATAATCCTGCCATGATTCTTCTTTTCATCCAAATCAAACTGAAAAAACCCCACTATATTCAAACGTGTGTGATACATAGACTCATATATGACATATAAAAACTCCAAAAAGAAGTAAAAATAAAAACTGCAAACCCAAAATAAAAACATTTGAGAGCGAAGAAGAAGGGGTGAGGAGTAAAAAATAAAATAAAAAAGCGCTACACGGAGGTTTCCGACTGTAGCCGCAGGACAAACTTGTGTGACTTGGGGTCGATGTATTCCTCCGACATCTGGATGTAGGGAATCCTCTTGGACGTCACCACCAGGCTGAAGTCCACACACTTGAGCACGAAGACGCTGCCGTCTTTCAGGCCACTGGTGACCGACGCATCGCTGATCAGTGTCCACTGGCGGGCCAGCCAGTGGTCCCTGCTGTACTGCAGGGTGGGGCCCGGGGTCAGGTAGCTCTCCAGAAACGCCTGCACAGGGAAGACGAGCGGAAAGACAACCGTCACATTTTAGAACAAACCCCGTCTCTGTGTGAGCGTCATGCGATCAAAGGCTTCACCTTGGGCGTCATGTTGTTGGTGATGCAGAAGGCCAGGTGCTGCTGGATGCTCTCCATGCTGTGGCAGTGCTGCTGTTTGGTGGTCCTCAGGTACTTCTGCAGGGCCCGGGCCATGGAGGGGAAGATGGCCTGCGCTGCCTCCCGTGGGTCCATCACGTCCCCTGGAGATTTCTTCTGCTCCTCCTCCTGCATGCGCTTGATATGTGTGAACGCCTCCTCTACTGCCACCACAAGTCTGGGAGGAAATATGGCAGACGAAGCTCAGATTAGAGTCTAATGATGGGAGCTGGATATAGATTTGCATATTTGTGTCACTTTTCCAATATGTTTACCCAGGTGTGACACCATGTCTAAGAATTACAGGTACCAGACATGTGATGTATCAAATCCTGTCTAAAATCTTTGATTTGGCTGAACAAATTTCTGATATATTTCTTATTCTGTGTGGCCAGACGCAGACCAGTGGGCAGGTTAGGAACCAGTGTGGGCAACATGGTGCATGCAAGAATATGAACCTTCAAAAATGAAATATGAGGATACATGGTGCAGAGCAGCTCCTTACCGTGCTCTGCGTTTGCGGACACGCCTGTCGTGCTCCGCCTCCTCATAGTACAGCTCATTGTGGCTCGAGTCCCGGCGGCGGGCAGCGGCTGCGATCATGGCTCTGGACTGAGACTGGGCGAGTCCTGCTGCTGCGTTGTTCCCTGGTCCTGTAATGACAAACACATAAAACAAGTTACCATCTGTGTGTGTGTGTGAGTGTGTGCTTGTGCGTCTCACAGGTAAAAACTCAAAGGCATAAAGGAACAAAGAAATCTTTGGTGATGACATAAAGTGCAATGTGAAGGAACAAGCTGCTTTCAGAGTGGAGGGGCGGATTATCAATGCACATAAACCTCAGTCCATTTCCTTTTATCACCAGGATTATTAAAACCCCAGGAACTGACAGGAAAAGCCACACAAAGTCGTAATTATAAATTGTTACGGGGTCTGCGATAACTCAAATATCCAAACCGCACTCAGCTATTGATATTCAAACATTCCCGTTACTCTGCCATTTGGCGCCTTCAGGAGGAATGTGTCCAATTAAATGAGCGTCTCGGGCAAACTTCAAAAGTTTATGTATTTGGAACAAGGACAGGAGGCAGCTGATGAACTCTGTCTGATGTTAATGCAGGTTAAAAGAAGGCAGAGCAGCTGAATTATTAATGCGGGGCAGAGATGGCACATGAACGGAATAATTCATGGTGGATTCCCGCTCCTGGTGTTAGTGAAGAAGAGCGCTGTTAGTGGTGAACGTCAGAGTTCGGTCAACTTGTAATTTTGTATAAACGGTTATTTTAGCCACATCTGTGTGGACAGTGTGAATCAAAAAAACTACTTTAATATAACAATAACATTCCCAGTCTGTATCTCTCAAATGTGACCACATTTCATATAATGTACTGTATTCATCACCATGTACCTGTGAACATGATACGTGAATCAAAATGAAATATTTCACTTACTTATGATAAGTAAGGATCTGCTTTTTAAAAACACCTTTTACCTGCTGGGAATCGTTTCCAATTCCCAGCACCTGCAGCGGAGAAAACAATATAAAAACCAAATAGCTCATCAGGCATCATCAAATATCAGCTGAGCCCATTTGGATGGAGTGTAGTCGAGTGCCACGGCAGCTTCGCGCTCAGGGCTTCACCACTCTTTAATTAAGGAGAAGATGATTGTCTGTCCCTTAGTTCGACTTATTTGTTACGACGTCGGTGCGGCTGCAAAGAGGAAGGAGTGGGAAGTGAAAGCTGGAGACAGGAGAGTGTGTGTGAGAGAGAGAGGGATGGAGATGGAGAGGCCCCTGACCAGCTGCTGCAGGATGAAAATGAAAGAGGATGAGACACGAGAGAGAAATGACAAGACCGGCAGCGTAATAGCTATTGATTTATCAGCCAGCTCCGCCACCGTCTCCCACTAACATCTGAGAGGAGGGGGAAGAAAGGGAGGGAGACAAATGGCTGCAGAGGAAAAAAAAAGGAAGAGGGAGTCAAGTTAGTGCAATTAAGTGAAGCTTGAGTACACTTAAGGGAGAGCGATAATTTAATAGAGGGTTTGTGTTACATTCTGCCAGCTGCCGTGAGGACGACTTTCAACTTTTCCATCAACCTGTGGCATGCAGAGAGTGAGGAGAGCTGGTGAGACCTGAGGTGTGTTTGAGTGAGTGAGTGTGTGTCTGTGTGAAGCAGGCAGGGTGTGTGTCGCTTTGTGTTCAACGTAACTCAGGACAGATTTAGATTCGCACGGCTTTGACGAAGTGAACACCAGCAGGCTGTGATGGAGCTCTGGTTACTTACTGTCCGAGAGGTAGGCTTTCACTTTAGCTCTAAAGGCGTCTTAAAGGATGAGCGTGAAGAGACACACAGGGAGAAAGTCAACAGGTACCAGGGGTTGGACATATCAAGTCGCCACAACTTGCATTTTTGCATGTTGTAGCCCATTAACTACAAATCACCTGTGTTTCAAGTTACAGTTGACAATTTTCCAATTACGCTGTGAGGATCCGTTTTCTTCCTTCCAGGCAGCACATTCCAGTACGCTAAGGAAATCTAATCAACTTGCCGACACATGAACTGAGAGCTTGTACGGTCGATCTGTCGCAGGGAGCAACTCAGGAAGGTTGAATTACTGTTGTGTGATAATGTGATTTGTGAACAGAGCAAAAAATTCAAAGGTCTAAATTGTGTGTTTAGATTATAAAGCAGTAGAAACAACCTCAATCAATCAGTTAATCAATATAATTTCTTTCCTTTGTCATCAACTTTGGATCAGGGAAACTTTTTGCCTATTTTATTCTATTCTATTCTATTATTCTATTATTTCACACACAAATTAACTATTAGCTTAAATGAGAAAATAGTGTAAAATCATCCAGCTCAATAAACGCCACACAATTTCAAGTCCAAGTTAAAAAAGTTAGAAAGTTAAAAAAGTTAAAAAAACATCCCACTCACCCTCAGCTGGGGCTGCTGGGAACTCACCATCCACGTTGTACACCTTGAGGCCGGCCAGGTGCTTGGCAGCGCGGGACTTGGAGGCGGAGAGCAACGCCGGGTTATGGACTGGAAAGTCGCAGTAGTAGTGCTCTATGATGGCGAGAGCCGCCCGCTGAATACTGAGGAGAAGAAGAAGAAGGATCAGAACAGGTTTGAACTGAGGGACGTCAGGTTAATAATAATAATGTGAGAGGTTGAGCTTTGTAAATGAAAAATGCTTTTCATTTCTAATACAAATACTGGGAGAGCCCTGCAGTTCCTCCACAGAAGAGAGGAGAGCGCAGACACAGGAGAGTAATGGCCGGAGGACCTTTGTGGTTTTTCTTCCAACAACAGAATAAACAACAGGATCTGGACACTGAAGCAAACCCCACACAGCAACATGAAAGAGAGAGACATGAAACTGTGGAGAGACAGCGAAGGACAGATGGTGATGCTGAAGGAGGGAGAGAAGATGAGAAACAAGAAGGCAACACCTGAGATGTACAAGATCTGAGAGGGACACTTCAATTAATGCTTTAGTGGGGAATTCATGATACAAAACACTGAACTACACACGAGGACACTTTGCACAGATAGAAGATCATACAGAGTAAAATTTAAAGTAAAACTCAATAAGTGACTGAACAGAGACACATGAAGTGTGTATTAATATGTGACACTGCTGTGGTTTCTAATAGGTTTTATAAATGTAATTTTAATGCACATGCACATATGTTTCATACATGACAATCCCACATGTACAGGTTACATTAGCCTCTACTTTTAGACAGTGTTCATGTATTTATGTAGGGTACAAACTAGGCCCCAGCATGTACTGCTACAGAGGGATAATGCCTCCTTCCAGTCGCTGTTTTGTCCGTCCACAGTGACCAAACACCATCATATCTCTGTCACACAGGGGGGGGGAAATCAGTGGCATGGTTACCACAGTTACTATATATACAGACAGACATGCACAACACATGAGGTGATGTTGGAGGAGACAAGAGGAAGGTGAAAGGGAGTGAGAGGCATGACAGGGAGGCTGATGTTTGCTCTCGAGCTGCAGCCACAGCTCAGGTGGTGGTGGTTCAGGGAGCGTGCCAGGTCTTGTCCTACATAACACAGCACTATTAAACCAACTGTACATAATTGTAGTGGGTGTTCTCACCCATTGTGCCACAGGACACTTTGCCTCTTTTATAACATGCACTGGAAGTGAGTTACAGTAGAGGTTAAATCCAGACCACATTCTTCCTCAATTCACATGTGAGTGATACGCCCCTCCCTCCTTCAAAACACTCAAGAGCTCTTCTGAAGAATGGCTCATAAAAAGACATTCAGACAGCCGCAGATTAATTCATCACAAATCTGAGGAACCGAAGCATTCCAGGGCAGGGACAGGCCTAAATACACCTGTAACCTTATCAGTACAAAGAAACATAGTAGGTTGTACTGGCAACTTGCTCGTGAACGTAGCATTTAGCAGCTAAAGAGCCAGATATTTTTCTCAGGGGTCAGTGGATACCAAAACAGAGCTAATCCAAGAATGTGGGTGAGAATATTGGATTTGTCTTCATCAGGTGAAACGAGACACGACTGCGCACCAGTTTTTATAAATAAAACACTGTCTACTGACTAATTTCATGTCACATACAGGGGTTCAGCAGCTACACCTTTGTTGTGATGCCACTGGAGCTCAGTTTGAAATGACCTGACAGCAGAGCAGCAGATGTTAACAGCTGGTGACAGACACAGACGTAGCAACTTTACGGCTCAACACTGAATCCTGTTCATTCTGCGAGTGGATGTGTGGTTGTGTCCATGAATATGTGAGCCTTCACTCTGTCCCGTCATTCTTTAGGCCACGTGGAGTGCTAACTCAATATACATGAACAGCAGCACAAGCTAGCCTGCAGCATGCGCTTCATATTATCCCACAAAGGGATCACAGTAGGCCAATGACCTCTGACTTCCTGATGAAAGCACCGTTAATTTCTATTCCTGCCTCAGAACAAACCATACATAAGTAATGGTCCATTTGCATTAGAGCAGACGGACACAAATGGGCATTAACTATGTCATTCATTCTTCCTAACTTGGCCATCTGGTGACAGTCACGTGTGAGAGCTGACCGTAACATCATGAGAGGCTAACAGCCCCAAAACAGATGTTCAGATTGGTTTAGACTGAAGATATATCATGATTGAGGCTGAACCAGCCTAGAAACATGGTGCTTCATGTGCCAGTTAAATGAACGCTTCTGTATTCTCAAGCCTAGTAATCAGTGTTTTTGTATCGTCTCAAACTGTGTAGACTATTCCCTGGTTTTCAACCTAACTGAGATTTTTCAAAAGCAGCGTGTCACACGTAAGAGACGAAAACAAACGCACCATAGGGTGTTGAATATTTAGCAAAGCCAGATTCTGCCAATGAGGAAGCAGAGACGGTCGAAGTGACTCAAGAAACCTAAATGCCCTCTCTGGAGTTAAGCACTCAAAGGACCATTGTTAGGTGCTGAGTAAGACTTCCTAACAACTCCGATCAATTATTAAGCTGAGCAAACATGACACAGAGACATCCGCAGCTTCATTGGGTGTGCAAACTCAGTCAAAGAAATAAACCTTTGTGAATCAGTCGGCCCGGAGAGAAAGGCAGCAGACCACTGCCTGCTCCAACGCTGCTGCTGCTGCTGCTGCTCAGGACTGACCAGTCAGGGAATGTAAACTGGGAAGTTCCCAGCAGGGAGTGTGTTTAACCCCCCTCCCTCTCTGCAACAACACTCCCAAAGGCCAGGAGGAATGCGTTCGTATTCGACTTGTCTGGTTTGACAAGGGGGACAAGAAAAGGATTCCTGTGGCCCTCAGATTGGCATCAAAGGCCGAGCAGACAGAGACAAGCTTTCAGGACCTGAGGGCCCGAGCAGGGTCGTCATTATGATAGGGCTGAGGCTGGATGTCTGCAAAACAGGAATGTGTGCAGCAGCGGTGGAGGAGATACATGAGAGATAGGCGGAGAGAAAGCTGGTCTCCTCTGTCTGACGCATTCATTCACATTCACGGCTACATGTGTCATGTGCATGTATTCCACGCAGTTACCCGTGCACTTGCGTGTCTGTGTTTGTGTGGGTGAGTCGGGCTGACCAGATGCTCGGCCGCAGTCTGCAGGGACGACTAATTAGCTGTGTTTACAGTCACAGACGGACAACAGAGCGAGGCCAGGCCTGCTGCTGGCCAATAGGGAGGAATGGCACCGCTTACAGAGGACAACACCCCCAAGGCAGCCAGCAAACACAACAACCACACCATTACACACACACATACACTCTCACTTGTCTGACCTGTTTCTATGAATGCCAAATCAATATGGAAATCAATGCATTGTACACATTACACATTTTAGCCCATTAGCCCCAAATCACACTGATCTTCACTGTATGTTTCCTGCATCTGTGCACTGTCATTAGAAGCTGCTAGTGTTATCTACTGAAATATTGTTATATGACATCCCACATATCGATATAAGCGTTTATCAAAGCAACCTGCATCAGTCAGGATATAATATCTATGTTTCAGTTCAAAGACCTCCCACTGTTTAGTCAGGCAAGTCTGTTTCCTGTGCTGTGTAATTTCAGTCAGAGACACTCACTTCAAGGAACGGCCTATTTATAGCGAGTGATTATACAGTTAAGATTCGCCAGAACAGATTCTGTCCTATGGGGAAGCTCTCAAAGTGTCTGAGCAGCAACAATGATTCTGCTGGAGAGAAATAATCCTCTCCAAACAAACACAAAGACAAACTGGACATTTTATTATGACTATATGGGCAGATATATTGTGAATGTGATTTATTGGTATATTGGTAATTTGATTGGACAAACTCAAGCTGTCATTCAAAAATGTTCATCTATAAAGCCATCAGGTTGTATTGGATGCCGTGAGCAAGTGTACATGTGAGACCGGGGGCTGTGCACAAACACCAGGGAGTCTAGCTAAAAATGGGACCTTCCTGTTTTCCCTCAGAGACTGGAAGGTCATAAAAAAAGCTGGTTGGTGTAGTCTGAGCTGTTCTTTCCAACACACACACACACACACACACACACACATCCTTTTCTTTTCATTCCCACATACATTTTCGGATTCTTCAACACTACGCTCGCATTAACTATTAATCCCTCCTTCTCCATTCTCTCTCTCACCCCCTCCTGTGGCGTTCTCCTTGCCTCCGTCTCCTGGGTATTTCCTCTGTACTCCGCCCTCTGTCTGCAGCTCTTTTCAGAGGAGTTTCCTCTCTGAAGTCTTCCCCACCCTCCCCTTTCTTCTCCTGGCACGATTTCCTCCCCCTACCAGCCACTTTGTCTGCATACATCTCTGCCTTTTCTCCCATCTCGGGTTAAACAGTCAATCTCCCTTTTTCTACTTGACTTCTCTCTTTTCCTTCGAGCTCGTCTCTCTCCCTTTCTTCACTTTTCCTCCTGTATGAAATCCTTCCTCTCATCTCCGAGTACATAACCACTTGCTTCCCTCTTCCTTTCCCACATCTGTCACTTGAGGTGTCCCAGTTTCTAACTTTCCCTCTGCCTTCATCTCGCCCACACATCCTCTGTTTTCCCTTCCTTTCATCCCTCGTGCTCTTCCTTTCTATCCCCTGATCGCACACATCAACCTACCTCCTCCATCTCTACCTCTCCTGTCTTCAAATTCTCCATGCACAGAGGTTAACAGCATCCCTTAAGATCTGCTGAGGAAGATCTGCGTCTGAATACACACCTGCATGTCTTACAGCCCTAAATCATTGAGTATATATTACAGCCACAACAGAAACGAACATCCCAGCTCATCCTACTGATACGAATACTTCCTACTAAAGTTTCACACTATTTGCTCACATAAATTCTGGTGTCAGCCGCAGTTTGAAGCCATAAATCTTCTCTGTAACAAGTCCCAACAGCAAGCTAACACTCTGCTGCTGAGAGACAGTAAGACTGCCACCAGGCATTCGAGGATATATTTAACACTGTGCTATTTGCCCTGTCAACAAATCCTGCAAAGAAAAGACCAAAAAGCACAACAAGTATTGTGTCTGTGTATCTAAAGCCTGATATACACATGATCCTCTGAGCCACAGAGCTCTATTGTTGTCCAAAACCTATTAAAAGCAAATCATACACTGTCCTGCTGATGGAAACACTCTCACCGAATGTGTATTAATCCACAGCTGAAAATAGTCCCCAACAAATAATGATGATGAATCAACAATAAATAATGAGACAAGAAGAAGAAAAAGAACATTAGAGACTCAGACTGTTGGTGACTTCCTATAGAAATTGTTGTTTTTTGTCTAAGCAGAAACAGACATTATACCACCACCACACTCCAGTGACAAAAACAGTAATTCCACTCTGCAGAACCTGGAAGCTGCTGGTCAGAACTTAAAGTCACACAATAAGACAGCATCAAACAAACTGGGAAATGCCTGAATTTGGAAAGTCAGTGTGTCGGACCAAGCAAATACTTGCATGCACATTCCTTCTAGATTACTTACCCACATGAACACTTTGTTTCTATTGTTTTTCCTAGGAATTGCAATGGAAGACTAAATTGTTGCCACTGTGACAAACTTTTCCAGAGTTGTAAAATCCTGTCTCTGAGACATCTAATCAGCCTCTAAACTCATCACATCAGCACCAGAGGCAACACCCACACACCAGCACAGACCCTTTTATTGTTGTCGGGTTGATTTATATCTGAAAACTTAATGCTAACTCTCAATAACAGGGTAAACCATTAAAATCACGCTGCCAACATCAAAACCAACCACGTATAAAAAGAAAGAGGACACTTAAACCAGTCGCTTCATGTTTCTCACCTGAGCTGTCCCAGGTTGTAGTGCCTCGTCTCCCCGTCTGTGGACCGGGTGACGCGCACGGAGAAGCATGGCTGGAGCTGCCGGAGCTCCAGCAGGACGATGGCCAGGTAGTGGATAAAGAGGAGAGCGTCCACCAGTGACACGGCGTACTGCACGATTCCCTGGTAGTTCTCATCCTGCAGGGCACAAACACTCAAATATAAACAGATGTAGTAAATGTGTGCATTCCCAAATAAAAAATCCTGCAGGGGTTAAAACAGAAAAACATAGACATGTTAGACAAGATGTAGAGCATATGAATATTTAGATCAATTTCAAAGCACTGCAAGCTTTCTAGACCCCCCTATTTCTGTGTGTGTGTGTGTTTTGCCAGGAGCACGATGGACCAACTGGGATTTTAAATTATGACTCACAGTAAACATGCCACTGGAGAAGTGTTTTGGTTGTCTGTGGTTTTGTCAGGTTTCTACAGGCATTACAAATTAATGAGATGAAATATGTTGAGACCTCTGCCACAGCTAATGGAAACATTTGGTTGTGTGTGAGAGCATGTGTGTAGACTCGCTTGAATATCCATATGAGCGTTTTGGTGCTTTTACCCTCCGTGCTCACCTGTGAATCAAGTATCCTCACTCCGTAGAACAGCCAATAGGAGATCACAAAGAGCAGCACCAGCACGGCGAGCAGCGCCCTGAAGACGAAGACCCGCGGGAGGCCGGCCCGGGGCGGCCTGAAGAAGAGCGCCCAGACGGCCAGCAGCAGGATGAGCAGCTTGAAGGCCACGGAGATGAAGAGGCCCTCGCAGGCCGTGCCGCAGCTCTGCAGCCTCTCCGGCCACAGGAGGTGTGGGAGCACCAGGAAGGCCAGCGGCGTCAGAAACACCAGCAGCCCCAGGATCACGGCCAAGGTCAGGGTGAAGTAACGGCGGCAGTCGAGCCCCACGCTGTCCTCCAAGTCCTTGGTGATACGAACAATGTCCTCCTGAGAGAGGCTGTGCTCTGATGTGCCGGTGACGGCAGTGGTGGTCTCACCCCAGTTGTCATCCTGGAAATGTGAGAGGGAGAAAAACAACATTAAATTCTAAATTTAGAATAAATTCTTCGCTTCATGATCGAGGGCCTTTCAATGCTCCTACATCTACCAGAGAAGCATCTTCTAATGGATCAACATTTCAACTAAAAATAGAGGAAAATAGTAAAATACAGGACATTTAAATTGGTGCAATGCTTTGTATGAGTGGGCTTCCTTTACTGTAACATTTTCCTGCAGTTGACGTCATCCAGTGAGGCTGCTTTGTAACACACCCTTTACTTGCACTGGAGGCCATTTCCAAGCATGAGAGAAAGAGAAAGAAAGGAACAGAAGATGGGAAGTGGAAAAAGCAAACAGAGCGAGCTGCTGACCGGGCTCCACGCTGACGTCTGGGTCTGACTGCATCCGCCGATAATGAAGGTCAGCGGTGTTGGAGCAGAGCCGTTACAACAACAAAGATAAGGACTCTTTACACAGTAGTCATAACAAGCTGCGAACGTGGCCCCCTTTATCCACCCTCCACATACTGAACTGCAGCTACAGCACAGACATTTTTACCAAAAGGTTGCTCACTGTACATGAGCACTGTTTTAAGATGTTAGAGAGGGGGATCAGAGACGAATGGCAGTGATGTATTATGACCACTGTAAACCGTGGGGGTGGGGAGGAGGATGGTGTACTGGGATGGAGAATATCCCAGAGGCCTCAGGGGTAAGACTGCAGAGATGAAGCAGAACAATGAGGAGGACCCAGGCAGTATGCTTAGGTTGTCTTTGAAGCCGGAGAGAAGCTCCTGTGCGTGCTCAAATACCAATAACAGAGTTTTCATTACTGCACAGATCATCAGTACTTGTTCAGGCACATGTACTTGAGAGGAAAGGAATAAGAAAGGGACATGAAATTACAGGACACGTCTGGTGATATTCTATATATTTCAAGCAAAGGGCTGAAACCAGTAATCAATTTCTTTGAGCAGGCCTGTAATGCGTCATTTTCCAAAATGGATGTTCATCCACAGCTGGAAATAGACCAGACAAATGCGTTAGTTGACTTCTATTTGTCCTGGCTTTTCCATGAAGTTCTTTAGTCTCTTTAAAAAGTGTAAGTATGTATTTTGAGAAGCATTTTCATACGCCTGGAAACTGTAAACTGTATATATAAAGTAAATGAGCAACGACTGAACAAAACATCCTTGCTTTCACAGTCAAAACCTCAGTTAATCTGCTACATCAGATCATGAGTCAGATAATGTTTAATCCAGCTGAGAGTGGTCACAAGTTTTGGAAGTAGAAGGAGTTATAATCCATGTTATTTTATCCAATTAGCTCTAATTAAAAACATAATCACAAAAAAACCCCTCAACAGCCCCAAAATGATGAGCTGTAAACATTAGGTAACATTTATTTACAGCAGCAATATCACTCATAGGAGTCGACGCGTTAACTGGCCACTTGCTGATCTAGGTTTTCACAGACAGTCTCTCTGATGAGGTCCAGCGCAGAGGACTGTCTCACTTTCATCTGACCTCTGACCTGACAAGACAGTCGTAAATACTCATCTCTCCATCTGCATGGGCCGGCACGGGGCCAAACGTCACGGCTGACCCCTCTCCTGAGCTGCTGTAAAACCAGACGGTGGAATGCATGACTTGGGTTCAAGGGGTCAAAGAGCAAATATGCCACTGTGGCCCTGTGGGGACTTCCCTGACATCCATCTGAAGGGGGACATTTCTACTCGTTTAGTCATAAAAGTTAAAATAAAAATATTATACATCACTGGATGACGATGTATAAGAAGATGATGTATTTAACTTAAAGGAGGGACTGAATCTGGCAGAACACAGTACAAACAACATGATGTCCAAACAAATATTAATAATTCATTTTTCAGTCCACTCAATTGGAGTGGAGATTGCACTTGGAACAGAGCTGGTAAAGCCACTTCATTAATAATGAGAGAGGCCCTCGGCTTCTCCACAGAGACTAATGCAACAGGGTTTATCACGTGGAGCGATTACCCCCACAGACAGCAAGAGTAAGCAAAACATCATCACCTCCACTAAAGGTGAAGCCACAAGGCTCAGTTACAGGAGATTCACACATCACCAGGGATGATGGCGAGCATACCTTTCCCAGCAGCACGGGAGGTGTTTGCTAAAGCACAGTATGTATGGTGTTTCTTTTTAAAAACATTTTCATGTCTCAGTGAGTAAATATAGCACAAGCGTTCAGCTCCGTGCATCTTTGTTGCCTCGCTGATGACAGATTCTCAAGTCTTAATCCTGTCTGAAACAGTCTAGCTGCTGAAGACAAACATGCTGAGTGTGTGTGTGTGTGTGTGTGTGTGAGACAGAGAGAGAGAAAGCAGATCAATAGACACTATTTGTAAGGAGGACTATCTCTCTGAGCACGGTCTACCTAGAGAGCACTCCAGGGAGATATGAATCACCGCTTCTTCTGCCTTGGAGCGCTCATCACTCATTGGCCTTGTTTCACACTCCTGAATCACACACTGCTCAGGGACTCTTTAAAGATCTCTATCACCATGGTTTTTTTTACACAACATGCTCAGTGCAGCTTTGTAACAGAAAAGAGACAACACCAGCTGAAATGGTTAGCTTAGTTAAAAAAAAAGAATCAAGTGTAAATGTTGTTTCGTTTTCTAAGCTTTCTATAAATGAATATTTGGGGATTTTGGCTGTTTTTAAGATGCGTTTTGAGGCCTTTCACTTATGCTAACATTTCACTATTGACTAGTTTGCCAAGCAACAGGGAAAACTACCCAGTCAAGAAACAGTTCCCTCATAAAACTACAACTTGTTTACACTTCACTAGAATTAAACTAGAAATGTGGTGTTAATAAAGAAACACGAGCTGCTCCATAATCAGAAAAGACGTGAAAATCCTTTAATATCATGTACAGTGTGTTTCTCCTCAAGGTTTCAATAAACCTTCCTCTCTCTATCTAGTCTGGTTCAGACGGCTAATAATACTTGGGACAATGTTGTTATTAGATCCTTACTACTGTACCTGGGCTTCCCCTCTGCTGACATGCCTAAAAATAGACATTAGTGTGACCCACATTCCCTCCACGGGATTAACCAATCACCACAGGCCGATCTGGTTCAGCACCAGCAGCCTTGCAGGAGACCCAGTCCCATTTATCACATGAAAATAGGAACAATAAAAAAAAAGAGGAAAAACGAGGGCAGGAGCATGGCATCGATGTCCGACAACAAGACAGCCAATTAAAGAGAGGAGAGGGATTGATGCAGAGAGGGAGGGGAAGTGAGAGCAGACACAGTTCAAGGATCACGGATGATCAGCACACAGACTCACCAACATGTGAAATGCTCTGCTCACGACCACAGAAATACACAATTCAACTTCCTGTTAAACACCTGTCAGGTCCACTCTTGTTCTGGGACCACAGTGATTTATTCAAGCTCGACGAGGTTTGACGAGCAAATCATCCGTGGTGGGAGGAGCTGAGGCGTTCCAGCAGAAACTAAACAGCTGAGTAACGGAAACATCCGATGTGACGTCCTCTCACATACCATTAAACAAGACGAGGGAGCAGAGAGCAGACGGGGAGAGGGAGGGAAAGGGCAGCTAAAAATGAACAAGGCTCTGCTTCTCTGATGAACAGATTCCTCTCATCTGTTGTTAAAACCACATCAGTTACTATGTGCAAATTCAGTCTTCAATCATAATTCTACACAAATGACTTGAAGGCAACATGACTGATGAGAGAGCTAGCTGGGTCACGTGGCCGTCCCACCACTGGTCGGTGGTCTTGGGTCATTGTTCGCTGTCCGCAGTTTATTTCATTTACTTAGTGATGGAGAGCGACAGCGGTCTGCGCACATACTCTGAGAACTGGATTTGCCTCAAGTGAACTTCCTCTCATTACCGACTGGAGAGTACCGCTGTGAAAATTGCTGCTTCTGCTCTTTCATTCACCGTGATAGGGAGCGGTGACCATGCTGAGCAGGAGCTTTGCAGTGTAATAGCTTTTTTTTTTTTGAGCTGTGACACTGGAAAGGAGGCGATAACAGTTTTTATTCGACTCTCTAAATGTTGTTTTCACTGCCACCAATCTTCTTTAGTGTTTAAAACATACAGGGGAACATATAAGCAACCCAAGCTGACCGGTCAAGTGCCAAGTGCAACACCTCTCTAATATGGAAGCAAGTAAATAACAAAACTGACACATTTCTCCGTAGTGTCGGTTACTGCACCAGCTGCTGCGCTCGATGCCGTCGTATTTTGGTTTTAGCACGGTGATTAAAAATACACCACATTCCACAGGCGGCTCAGGCATGTGAGGAAGTCAAAAGTTTGACCGTAACCAGCTACAGCAGCTCGGGACTTGCAGGAGTGGCAGAGGAGTGAAACCTGATAGGCCAGAGGTTCGATCGATTGCGTTCAGACTCACCTGCTCATCCCTGGTGTCTCTGTGGAGATTGAGTTTCGCCTCTTGAATTCTCAGTTCTAAATTTGTTCACACTTGAATTTATTACACTGAATTTAAGGGGATGGTTGTATATTTTACACTTTCTCTGTGTGCCATTCAAAGTTTTGTGCCCTAAGAAGATTTATTTGTGGTTTTAAGAATCATCCACCTGCAAAAACCTGAAATTTATCTGTGAGCGAAGAAAGCAAAGTAAAGAAAAGAGCCGAACTACTGTGTTGAAAAAGAGCGGTTATCTTGCACCGAGGCATCTATAGCAGCAACATGTGCAGCCAGCTCTTGAGGAAATCACTTCCTTCATCTCTTTCAGCTTTGGCAAAAAAAAAAAGATACAGCAGCTTTCAAAACAGTTGAGCGGAGGCAGTTGAGAGAGAGCGAGTGTGATTTGATAAGACGCAGAATCTGCATTCAAAGTATTTCTTTGAGGAAACATTTGGCGAGGCTGCAAACTGAGTGCTGCAACGTGATCCAGGAGCTGCCGAGTTTTACAGACATCCAGCTCGACATCTGAACTGCACACAGGCACTTGTTTGGATGCATCATGTTGCATTACAGGATTGCCTTCAGGGAGTTTCTGATGGTATTGGCTCTCACTCAAAAGACCTTGAAGGGTTTTTTTTTTTA